>APFE031349819.1:131812-142014 GCA_000404065.3 Pinus taeda
CATTACCGTTTCGGAGTCGGAGTCGGAGTCATTGCTCGGCCGAGTCGGAGTCGGAGTCGGAGTCTTAAAACATTGTTCTTGAGCACTTATGTAATGAACATAATGTTGGGTGTGGAGCTTGATTATCTTCTGTATTCAAAGGTCTCAACCGGATGTATACCCCAGGAAGACTGTACACCGCTCCACGTGAGGGGGTGCAGGGGGGCTAATCCCCCCCAGCTGGGGGGTCCGGGGGCCAGCGGTCCCCCGGCAGGGGTTCGGGGGTAGCGCCCCCGAAGCTAAAAACATATGTAAAATTGCCTTGTATAAGTCTATTAATTTCTAGTCAATCTAGGTCGTTCATTAGGCGAATGATCTGACAGTAGAAGTTATGTTTAATTTAAGGTTTTTTGCCCTAGAAGGCAACCCCTCACTATATATGAGGGAATTGTATTGCGTCTATATATATCTGTATTCTGAGCGAGGAAGAGAGAGGAGATTGAGAGCGAAAAGGGTGTTACAGCAGATCTGCTATAGGTTGTATCTCTTCAATTTGCTGGATAATATAATAAAAGAAGGACTGGTTGTTTCTCCGTGGATGTAGCTCAAACTGGGTGAACCACGTATATCTGTGTATCTCTTGTTTTATGTGTTTTCTATGTTTATATTTCTGAAATATTTTATGTGTTCCATTGCTTTGTAATATATAATTTTCTAACGCATAAGTCAAGCAAGTGTCAAGCAACCCTCCAAGACAAGCATCATCCATCAAAAGAAGAAGCTTGCAAACAAAATTATGAAGAGATCAGTTAAGTTGGCCTCAAAATATATTTATATGACACGTCGGATCATATGTGGAGACACAACAATTCAAGGTGACTCGTCAGCTTATTTACAGAGACATAACAACAATAAATACCTCGTTGGGGTCACCACAAAAGCTAAGAATTTTCGGATAGGTCTCTGTAACTGCGGAAGAGAACAAAACCTTGACATACTCTGAAATCTTGATGATAAACACAGTGACATCCTTGCATTCTTATCTGAAACCTTGAACAAGTAAAGTGGCACAGATTTTGGATGGAGACACAGTGATTTAGGTTTTTCATGGAGAAGGATACGTGTAGTTTCTCGGATGACATAGTGGCTCAGAATCTCAAGTGAGTATAGTGGTTAAGTGTTTCTCGGGTGATCACTGTCTCGAAGTAAAATACAGTATCAAAGCAGCATTACAGTATCTCGGTGCAAGGATGCATAGCCATTGAAGAAACAACACTATCTCTATGCAAGAAGTGCACAATCATAGTCTTGATGAAGATCACATGACACTCTATCTCGGCATTTGGACAATGATAATCATGATCTCAATGAAGACATTGTATCAAGTAATGAAGATCTCACTGGCATAGTGATGATGATGATCTCAGCTATAAAGAAGAAAAGGATTGGTGTCTTGGTCTTGGAGTAGCTCAGTAAGTCAAGGGTCATGGTCTTGGTGTTTGTTAATAAGAATCTATATAAGAAAAACTTTGTGCGAGTTTTCCTCTCCAAGAGGGAGAGGTTTTGGCCCTGGTAGAAAGCCTACATCGTGTGTTCTTGTCTCTTTGTTTTTGGTAACTATTTGATGAATATAAGAAGACACACTCTAATAAGAACAAGTGAAGAATACGATAAGAAGGAAAATTAAAAATACCTCACAAGTAGTTATCATGCTAGGAGAATCACATTAATTCTAAACTTCCCTAGATTCTTCAACATCCTGAAGATGCAATCTAATCTTGGTGGGATTGAACCCTCGTCTACCCGAGCTTCCCCTAATCTCCTCTTGTCGATCACCCTGCCACACCGGTGAAGTTCCCCACACCATTAATGAGTCATTAAAACCAAATGGAAGATCTGGATGACCTTCCCTTGTAGAAACCAACTCACCTCTATGGATAGTTGGACTGCTCAGCCCTGCTATGCCAGAATCCCCTGCCCGTCGCAGAAGGAACCTATCTTGCTGCCATCGTTATACCGCGGTCATGCCTGGCTAGCCAACATGCTTGTACCGGAAACTCCTCTCGAGTAGCGCTTGGCCACTATATCCGTCTCAATCAACGCTCTAACCAACCTGCCAGGGCAACTCTGCAATGCTTGAGTCCACCACTCCCTGACTAGCCTCGATCATGAGCGACAACCAACCTCGCCATGGGACGACGGTCTCAATGACTCCGCATGTGTCATCCTGAGAAAAGTTTGGATCACCCTCCATCGTAACCCTTCCCATCGATAAGTGCAGTGATCCTCTTGCCAACCGGATCCCTATATCCCATAACCATACTGGAAGCTCACAATTCCCACTCCCCATGGGTTGCCGCTATGTAGCATTACTACCTACTAGAACCCATCTGGTCCTCATATTTGACCCCTCTACGTCTCCCATAGGTGGAGCCCAAGTGCTAAGAACCTGATCCAAGAATGCCAATCTTCCATGCTCCTGCCAACCCATACAGTGAAATCCGTTATCCTAACTCCTGAGGATACGCCTATACATAGCACGGAGTACAGGCACCCTCCTATAGAAGAAGTCTACCATCCATTGTCCCTCAGGCTCTTGTAGCACCACATATTGTCTCACCAAAAGTGCATCATGTAGCTCCCTCGCAATCACCTCCCTAAGTGTGAGCCCAAGGGTGGAATATATGTTACCTCGGCAATTAGCCACCTAATCCCTAAGCCTATATCCATCAATTCATGCATCCATGCAAAGTCTCAACTGGAGAGTCTCCTCCACCCATGACTCGCAGGGTCTCACCCAACAGTCTAGGGTGGGCCTCCCATGTCCTGTTGCCTCAACAAATAGCATCGTGGGGCGACAACAAAACGCTCTATGAATGTAAGCAACAATAGAGGATAATCGAGATTCCATAAGGAAACGGGAGAGTAACCCTATGGATGACCCTCCCTCCACCTCGGATCTATTGAAAATCCCCTTAAAGCCATGTCTCCACTAAACATGGTGTCACCAAATGCTCAACCATGTCCTCATCGATCCTAGGTGAGATGCATCCATTGGTACACCTACTACCCCTGTCCATAAGTTTCCTTGGAGGAAACGTTCCAAGTGCCCTCTATGCTGCATCATATGCCATTGCATACCATCCATTATCACCACACTCCTCAATATGCCACTGTATGCCTCAACCTATCCCTTTACAACACTAGATACCCCCAACTACGACTATACCATCATGTACCGTCCTGTGTCACTACACCTGTCACTCCCCACATGTACTCAATGCAATGTGAGGCACTCCCATTCCACAATGCAGTCCAACATTCTACGACACACCCCCATGCATCTCCATGCACATCTATAGACCACTGCTCCACGCTAGATGCTTCTACCCATCCCTGGATGTGATGGCCTAAAGCTGTGTCCATATGGGTTGACCCACACCGGACCGGTATCATCACCTCCACCTTCATATCACCATACTCTCCAATGAGTGTATCTCCCTTCCAAATCCTCCCTAAGGGACCCAAGAAGTGAATCTCTCTAAGTAATAGTAGGGATGCCACCCTTGCTCTGCTCCTTTGTGTCCTCTGTGCCGAACGCAAATGTGAGGAATGCCTAGCTCCACACAAGGCACTGTCTGGTGGCCTACCAATTCCACCTCCTCCAATAAACTCCTACCATATTATGTTGATCATCCTGTGATCCCATGCACAACCGTCATACCAAGACAACCCAAGGAGTCTGCCCACAAACTGGTTGGCCACTAGTACTAACCAAAACTCCCCTAGCAAATGCACGTGCTCAACTATTAGGTCAACTATATCATCTAGGTCATAGTCAACTAGTAAATCGGGGAAATGATAGGTGGTCCCTCCTAGATCCCAATGTCAGTCTAGGTTTCCGGCATCCCCATTGCTTGGAAACTCTTGTTGAGCTACACCTAGATCCACTGCCATCTCCATAGCCCTCTCCACCAGGTATCAACTCAGAATCTCTTGCCATTGAACCCCAAGAGAGGGATCAAATGCACAAACTGCCACACATAAAACAACCCCAGCATGTGGATGTTGAACCCTGTGCAACTGAGGTCGTCACATCTCGCTATCCTGGTCAACACATTAAATCTGACTAGGTATCTCTCTCTCCCTCTCTCCAATGGGTAGAGATAACCTAACAGTGCTGCCAACCCCTTCTATGTATGCCTGAAGAGGGTTGCTCTCACGCTCTAATGTGCACCCTAGCTGCACCAGTAGAGAATCCAAACGCTCCCCAATGTGAGTCAATTTGGTCGTGGATTCAGCACAAACCGCTCTCATGCCCTATAGCCCCTCGTTCTGTTGCAGAATAGCCTCTCGCACTAACGCGACCTTCCTTTTTAATGCTAGAAGGTCGGCCTGAAATGGATGGAACTACTGTAGATGACCATCACCTAATACCTCTATATCTCCTAGTGCCCCATCAAGGAGGGATACGTCTCTTAGCACCTCCCCCATTTGTTGTGTGTTGCTATCACCCAAAATCCCGGACACGCCCCCGGTCACCTCATCAACGAATGGAACTACTCATGTATTCACCACTAAGATATCAACCGGAGTGGTCAAGGGAGTCTCCAACGACGATGACTCCCATGTCACACTGGGTGTATCTACGTGCTCCCTACAATCTGGTGTACCCTCAAACTCATGCTCAACCTCCTCCTCGTGCTCTTGATATCTATAGCCAAGTCTCCACCAGCAAAAGCGCCCCCTGGCCTCACCCTTTAGCTGTCCCTGAATCTGTTGACTTTCCCCATATGATGCACATGGTTGCATCCCCACGACTTGCGCATCTCTAGTGTCTCTGCTAAAAGGGTGAGGATGGGTCTGGTCTTTCATCCTCAAGTGGGCCAACCTTTCATCATCCCAACAGATTCCACCTCAAAATTTTTGCACATTGAATTTCCATTGAGCCATGGGTTTGTCTACGGTTTCACCCTTCATTGTGCATTCATACCCAATCCTCCCATGTTGCTATTGGCTACCCACAACTCGTCAAGGATCAAGGCTCTGATACCACTGTAATGTTCCAAATTGAATTTTACATCTAATAACAAACACATGAACTAGGCTACAGCAAATGGAATCACAAATATGCATGCACCATAAAAAACATCAAGAAACTGGGAAAACACGTTGAGCCATTTTATTAAATTATGAGTTGTAAGGAGTACATATAACAAGGAGAAAGTGGACCTAGGCTTGCATAAGAAAGCTGGAGCAACCCAAGTGGAAGATATGACCCCCAAGAGTTAGGAAACTTTGGCCCAATATCCTTCTGTGCAATCCCAGAAATTAGCAACTGTTGTTGCACTGGAAATGATGAGAATTACCGTCTGTGATGCCCGGAATCACCTGAAAATGCAGTTGTAGCTTCTCCCAAAAATAATCAACCAAATCTAGAAAGGAATCTGCCCTAAACCAACTGCCTGGAAAACTCACAAAATGGTGCAATCACCAGCTGAATAATAAGACATACTATTGAACAAAAAGGGGATGTCTAGCCTGAATACTACCCAAAAAATTTTGCAAATTTAACCTTGGACCCCTCTCAACAAACCCAAAAAAAACCCAGAAAGGGTTTTGGCTAATTCCGACTTTCCAAAATTACCCTCTTTTGGCAATACGCCCTCTTGAACCAAGATTGTGTCTACCAGTGATGTAATCTGCTGAAATCCTCCTTATTTCTCCTCAATCTGCAATAAGGATGATAAAGGAAATTTTCTCGAATTTATTGGAGAGGTTTCACATCAAGTCCCAACACAAGATAGTTGAATCCAGCTCCACAAAAACGTTGTCCAATGACCCCCTCCGTAGGCCCTAGGAAGATAAATTTGTTTCCCTCAATAGCAGTCACCTCTAGCTCCAAAAATTTCCACAAAGGATAGAATCCCCCTCAAGCAACTCCACTAATTTTCTCCTGGCAAAACCCCCTTGGAAATTAGCTGAAATGAGTGATATGATTTCTCCATTGCGTCCTCCCTAGAGTATGAATTGGCTCAAGGAATCTGCTGCAATGTGCTACAATAATCCACAAACCTTCTCACAAAATTAGCAATAGGTTGCCTCCCTAGGGTGGTGTTAGCACTCAAACCAATAGGGGGCCTAAAAGGGGTTCCTAAGAGGGCAACTGCTAGGTTAGAGCAACGGTGGAGGCTTAGCCCATTGTCACCATAGTTAAGTCTCCTTGCTCTTTACAGACTTTCACTAATGGGAGGAGTCTCGGTAGTGTAGGGATCACTTTGTAAAGTAGATGTCAATGGACAGGTGAAAAGTGACTTTGAAAACCCTTTCCCAAGGATGGAGCGAAAAATGGAACTTTCTTGCTCTTTAAGCAAGGGACTTGGTCCACCAGGGGTAAGGGGTGAGGATTGGAGGGTTGAGGGAGAAAGCATTAGCTTATAGATGAGTTTCTCAATCCCTATAATCCTTGGAAACTTGGATTCCCAAATGGTCCTTGACAAATAGTTTTTATTGAGAAGTGGGACCACATGGGGCCAAGTGGACCCAGCCCAGGTTCAGGGATGGAACGGAGCAACCAATGATGTTCCTATCCTAGAAAAGGTGAGGGGAAAGGACCAAACACGAATATTTTCTAAAAGTCAAATTGATCCTGCTAGTGTCTAGCCTTAGGGATGCCTAGGCAAAATTCTGTCCTAGAGTTAGGGCTTGGGATTCCTGGGGATTCCACCATCAGAATGACCTCAAATTTGGAGGAGAGGAAGGGGACCCACTAGCGCAGTGGCCTAGAGAAAAATCGAAATTCTTCCTTGGGCCAATTGTTAGGAAATTGATGCCCTAGGTGACCCAATGGAGCTAGACTTGGGGAGAAGGGGAAAATAGTGAAAAAGAAGGTTAATGTGATCACCCATTTTATGGAACCAATGCATAATTCACTTGGGGATATGAAGTCAAGGATGTTAATGAGTAAGGACTTGGATTCTTGATCAAGGAGGTCCAGAAAGTCAACTTCATCCATTGTAGATAGTAAGAAAAGAAAAATGACTTTCAAGCATTCATACTTTAATGAAAATAATGCAAGCTTCTTGAGATAAGATAATCTCTAGGACATTTCATTCATATTACATTGGCCCATACATTTGATAACTAAAACATAGCTCAATTCCACATTACAATAATGCAGCAACTAGCCCTTATTTTAGCCGTATGCAGCAATAAGAATAACAACAATAAAAAGCACTTACAACGTTATAGAGTATATCCAACCAGTGATTCGTTCGCATAACAAAACTCCAAGATAAGAAAGATGATCCAGATTGAAATAGGAACGCAACAAATTACAGAGATAACCATAAACATAGAGATGCAGCGGAAATAATACTTCATTTCATTAATGTAAAACACTAAAATATGCTTACAACCAGAAATGGAAATAAACCAGCTAGGGCGATGGTAGTTTATCTCTGAGAAGAGATGTGGCGTCTACATGCCTCTGAACTATGTTACAATGAGGCTCGAAGGCCTATTTATTGTTGAAAAACAATGAAAAACCCTTAACATCCCAAAACCTAACCCTAGAAGATGAAATGCCAAATTGTGGGCCCCGTTTGGGTAAATTGGTACATCAATTTCTCGGGGTCATAACTTTGGCACCCGATCTCCGTTTGATGCGTACAATAGCTCATTAGAAAGATCTATCTGAGAACTATAAATTTGGGAAGAGCAACATGGTCTATGTACCCATGTTGCTCCCAGATTTCCCAAAAATCATCGTTTAGGGCCTCAAAACGGCTCCGGAAGTTCATGACCCGAAAAACTGCTAAAAATAGTAAATTGTGCTACAATTACAGAAATTGAAAAACAGAAAGAGACAGTCGTGGGGGTCCAAATGGGATAGGTGGGTGGCCACCAACATCCACCTGGATCATTCCTTCCCCCATAGGAAGCAATGCTCCCCATTGCGTTGAGTTCCTCCATCTACTGAACTTGGTCCCTGGTGAGCTGTTCTACAATCTCGAATGTGTCCAGTAACGGTGGGAAGCATGGTCGAGGGTGGTACACATTAAACACTTGGTGCAGGTGAAGGAATGGAGGAATGTTGTGCTCTAAAGCATTATTTCCCACAGCCTTAGTAATGGTGTAAGGACCATGTCAGTGTGGTTGGAGCTTCTGATGGGCTCTTGTAAGGCATTCTTTCTGCACATGCAACCAGAATTTGTTGCCCACCTGAAGCTTGTGTAGTACCCCTGTGGGTGAGGAGAAGTCGTTCCTGTGTTCTGTCATGACCATATTCCTTTGCTGCTGCTGTTGCATGGAGGAACCCTTCGTGGGGGTCATGGATGTAGCAACGATCTTCCCCTTACTTTGGGAGCGAATCAGATAGAAAATGAATTTCCTAGTCTAGGAGATGAGATTGCTACCTTTCTCAGCAGTGATCAAAGAGGTGGCGGTAGGTGGGGCTACCTCTAGTATCTTGTATAATGAATTATTCAAGGAAATAATGACAGCACGAGGCCTTGACTCATACACAGCATGTCGCCTCACAAGTATGGCTAGCCTAATAGCACATCACAAACATCCAGAGGTGTAACATCACATGATACCTCATCTGTGAAGGGCTTGATGCTATAGGGAAGGCGGCACTGCTGGCAAACTTTGAGATCTCGTCCTTCATGAAGCCACCCGATACTATACGGTTGTGGGTGTGGTGTAGTCGGTAGGCCCAACCGCTACACGACCTCTACTGAAATGAGGTTCTTTTGGCTGCCACTGTCGACAATGAATTGCAGCGGCGAACCCTTCATCCACATCTGTGAATGGAAAAGATGCTCCCCCTCCTCTGGGTCTTCAGGCTCATTCTTCTGGATCTTGGGGGTGGCAACAATAACGCTGGGCTCCGGATCAATGATCTACTTCCCTTTTCCATTCCCCTTGTCGGATTTTGACTCAGTGTCATAACATTCCCTTGATTCTGAAGCCTTCAACTCGGCCACCAGTGACTACTTGGTCTGACACTCACTTGTGTTATGAGTGGGACTCTTGTGGAACTCACACCATTTTCCTGTGTCCTTCTTCGACTTCGTGGTGTTCTTCTTTTCTTGTGGCTTCGACGGGTTTTCTTGGGCCACCCCACCTTGGCTTTGTCCTTTAGTCTTCGGATTTGCAGATCTAAAGTCTCGCCTCTTCTGTTTGAACTTTTGCTCAATTTTGACAGCGTATCGGTACGTTGTACCGAGCGAGGAGATGTTCAAGAACTCCATCTATTCCTGGATGTATCTGTGTAGGTAGTCGCGATATTTGAGTATCAAATGTAGCTTAGAGTCCTTGATACCCAACTATGTGCGAAGGGTATGAAAAATGTTAGTGAACTCTGACACATCTTGGTCCCTTCCCTGCCGCAGTGTGGTCCATTTGATGTATTTGTCCTCGTAGCTTTTGACAGGGTAGTACTGCTCCTTGATGGCATCCCGGAATGAATCCAAGTGGTTGCGGCTGAAAATAGTGAGCTTGTGCTTTCATCCTTCTGCTCACAGTAAGTTTCCCGCCAGTCCTTGACGTGGGGGGCTGCTTTGAGAAGAGCAAGAGCAATCTTTTCCGACTCGAAAATTCATTAACAGAAAAATACCCTTCTAGCAAATTTAAACATTTATCTACGACATCTGCATTTCTCTGACCCTCGAATATGGGGATTTCAAAATTAACTTGTACCTTAAACTGTGTGGCGTTTCCAGAGTAGTTGTTGGAAGCTGATGCATCGCCTCTGGGTAGCCGCTGAAGGATCTGCGCAAAGTTGTCCATCATCACATTCCTTTGTAGCTCGAGGGCTTTGAGCAAGATTTTGATAGGATCTCCTGCACCCTCATCTTTCTTTTCATCCACCATGGGAGGCCGTCAGGATTTGCGAGGCTGGTCTTGCAAAGGTTTGACCAGTTCAAGCCCTAACTCCTCATATCCTGACCTCGTTGGGGACATGCAAAGAAAAACACAGAAAAAGGAGACCGCTCTAATACCACTGATCCAGATTTAAACAGGAACATAACAAATTACAGAGGCAACCATAAACATAGAGATGCAGTGGAAATAATACTTCATTTCATTAATGTAAAATACTGAAATATGCTTACAACTAGAAATGGAAATAAACTAGCTAGGGCGATGGTAGCTTATCTCTGAGAAGATATGTGGCGGCTACATGCCTCTGAACTGTGTTACAATGAGGCTCGAAG
>APFE031349819.1:142034-225828 GCA_000404065.3 Pinus taeda
CATCCCAAAACCTAACCCTAGAAGATGAAACACCAAATTGTGGGCCCTGTTTGGGTAAATTGGTACATCAATTTCTCGAGGTTGTAACTTTGGCACCCGATCTCTGTTTGACGCGTAAAATAGCTCGTTAGAAATATCTATTCAAGAACTATAGCTTTGGGAAAATAAAGTAGAAACATAGGTCCGTGGGCCCATGTTGCTCCCAAATTTCCCAAAAAACGTCGTTTAGGGCCTCAAAACGGCTCCGGAAGTTTAGGACCCGAAAAACTACTAAAAATAGTAAATTGTGCTACAATAACGGAAACTGAAAAATAGAAAGAGACAGTCGTGGGGGTTGGTGTCCAAATGGGATAGGTGGGTGGCCACTAACATCCACCCAGATCAAAAGATAACCCAAATCCATACATCAAAATTCATCCATCTCCGGCAAATATCCTCCAAGGAAAAAGTGTGAAAATTCTCTAAGGCTAGAGAGATCCCAAGTAGAGTGATGATACAAATAAATGTATCTAACATCAATATATAACCTCCTAAGGAATTTGAATTAGCTTATGGGCCCCTAAAGATAAAATAATGTGCAAATAATAACTCCTAATGGTGACAAGCCCACCATACTATCTCATAATGTAAAAACAAGCCTCACAAGGGGCCAAATAATGATGCATGCATGTTGTAGGGCCCTCCAAAGGATCAATAACACCCTGAAGTGCCATATTGAGGAATAAATTCCTCGGAATATGATGGACAAGACGGTGGCCCCTTGTTCTTCAAGTAGTAGACCTATGGTGCTCTCAGTGGGTTTGATGGCACATCAATGACCCCATGGGTCTCCATATGAATCGGAGATGCCTGTAGATCCTCTCGAATGGTCCAAGTGGTGGAATGAATGCCTCCATAACATCGTACAAGTGTTGGGACACCTATCAAGAGAGTAGGGCTCCTATGGGGGCCTGCGAGCATAATGTACCAAGCACATCACCATCATCCCAAAAAATGGATCACTAGTTGTCTCTGAACATCCATGAAGATTTGTGGAGTGTTGTCTACTGCTTGTAACGAATAAAATATATAAATAATATAAATATAATGTAAATGATAATAATCATAAATAATAATTAGTTAAGTAGTCATTAGGTTGAAGAGGCATGTCTAAATGAGACATGACTCTTCATGAAGAGACGCTTGGTATATAAGAAAGCCTCTCGTTCTCATTTGTAAATCATTCATTCTTATTCTTATTCATATATTTAATATAATATTTGTATCCTCATGGATATTTTTATATTCCAAGTCTTCTGAAGTAATTAATCTATAGAAGGAACTTTGTTCGCTTCATTTTGTATCAGAGCCACGTTTGGCTGATCACCAGGCCTTTGGCTATCAACCTATCATCAACCTTGTTACTGTCATAATTGAAGTGTTTCACCACACATTGGGAGATTCTCCATTTTTTAGGCCTTTGGCCATTAAAATTAAAAAAAAAAAAAAAAAAATATATATATATATATAATATTAGTAAATAAATTAAAAAAAAAAAAAAAAAAAAAAGAATAGAAAAAAAACGGATACAAAATCTCATACAAGTATATTTAAAAACTTTTTAAGTGGAGAAGCCCGTAGTTTTAAAAACAACCCATGGTATTGCCCATGGTATTTTAAAAAGTTAAAACAAAAAAACAAAAAACAAAAAAACAAAAGGAATACATTTTACTTTTTAAGTGGAGAACATTTTAACAGAGGTTTTAAAAACAACCCATGGTAATAGCCCATGGTATTTTAAAAGTTAAAGAAAAGACAAGGATACAAAAGCTCTTACGTGAAAGGTAAATATTACTTTTTACAGGAGGTTTTAAAAACAACCCATGGTAATAGCCCATGGTATTTTAAAAGTAAAAGATATTTTGATAACATTAGAGAAAAAAGGTGTGATCTAAAAAAATTTAATCGTCCAAAGCTAAAGATTGTGACCGTACCAAGAGTCACATCTCATTCAAATTTTCTGAGAAAAAAAAATATTATTATAATTATAAAAAAGGATACTATATATAGCCTTATATAGTTACATATAAAAGGAAAAGTGAGTCTCAAAAAGTATATATAAATTTTATATAATTATAATTTTATAATATATATAAATTAAAATTATATAATATATATAATTATTTTTATATATAAAAAAAAGTTATTATTATATAAAAAAAATTATTGAAAGAGTGAAAAAAAAAAAGAAGAAGAAGAGAATATTTGAAATATATATACTATATATATTAGATTTTTATAAGAAGAGAAGTGGAATATATTTTATAGATTAAGAGAAAATATAAAACAAAAAAAAGAAAAAAAGAAAAAAAAAACTGTGATTTAAAAAGGTATTTAATATTTAAAGAGTAAAATGGAGACAAGTAATGAAAGGTTTCCTAAAATCTTTAGTAAAAGTGTTTATACATTATTTAAAATCAAAGGATCGCTCGCAGAAAGAGATATCATAATCACTATTAGTCCTGCTGAAAAAAAGTAATTATGTTAGTCCTAAATGTGCTAACCAATTGGTGATTCTTGAATCAAATATAGTTGAAAAGAATACTCTTGGCGAATATGACAAACAATATGACATAAGCAATCTACACCTAAGTATTGGATATTACACTTTTACCTCACAATTCACTGTGAAAACCTTATATTCTAACGATAGTGACATTGTTTTGGGATCACCATGGATGGAAACTCTAGGTTCCTTTATTCTAAATACAAAAAACCAGTTTTTGACATTTTCTTACAAGAAGAAGAAAATAACGCTCCAAGATTTTACACTGGAACCAAACTCAGTAATGCCAGAAGATATCTCAGATATTTCAAAAGTAATTTCTCAAGAAGGTAAAACAATGTTATAAAATATTCAAAATGAAATTAATAAAATCATTGTTGACAAAAATGAAAAAGCTTCTCGACTTAAAAACCATAGTGAAAAATTGCTGACACAAATTAAGAAACTTAAGAAGGATAAGTCATTAGAAAGCCAGGTACAACAACTTATCAAGAAGGAAGCATCAAATGTAGGAATTCAAGTTGATGACAAAACAACAAATATCGATTAAGTGAATGCCACAACTCAGGAAGAAGACAAGCAAGTTGAAGAAAACACACGCTTGGATTTTGCAGTTCAAACAATGAACATCCCCAGTGAATGTTTCAGAACCAACTCAACAACATCTTCGCTAGAAGAAAATATAAAAATTGGCACATGCCCAGTAAGGAAAAATCAAACAAAAAAGGTTCCATATCAGCATCCAAATCATGAGAACAGACAAATCAACCATGCTACATATTTGAACCAGTCAAAACTGAAACAACAAACTAATGTTCCAGAAAAGAGTAATGTAACCTCAACCCAGTGCTACGAGGACAAGTCGTTACAAAATTTTAGTGATCAGAATGCTATACAAAAGATTAATCTTGGATTGTCTGATCCCTTCTTGGTGCGACAATTTTGTTTGTCACTTAGAAGATCATATCAGCTTGTATCGACGAAGATGACTGTTCCAAGACAGAAAGACTTTCGAAGCTGAAAAAGAGATCAAGCCTTTTTTATCGACAAGCTTTGAGGACAAAGATTTTTTTTTTTTAACTGAAACGGTTGTGATTTTTATTTATTGCAAAAGGGATGGTGGGTCTTTGCCGTAGCGACCCCTATTACATGGTTGTTTTCCTTTTTTACAGCCTTTCTGATATTACAATTTCATAATTTTTGGAAGAATCTTTTCTGATTTACAGTTAAGCTCCCTTTCCTGAGAGTGCATCCAATGTTTTCCATCCGTCCACTTCGCTGTTGGAGTTTTTGAGAATGTGGTAAAGCTTGTATGAGTTGAAGACTTGTAATACTCTCTTCAATCTGTCCATAATTTTGTTGAGCCCAACGTTGTTGAAGAGATCCCCTTTGATTAAATTTTTGATTATAATTTCTGAGTCTCCAAAAACTTGGAGATATTTGATGCCTTTCTCCCTTGCAATAAGACAAGCTTTGAGTAACCCAAGGATCTCAGCTTGATTGTTAGTTTTCAGGCCAAGTCCCCATGCAAATGAATCTCTTTCTGTCCCATCTGTGGAATAGATGACCCCACTAGCACCAGCTACTCCGGGGTTCCCTTTGGATGCCCCATCAAAGAATATGGAAGTTAGTTTTTGGGTCCTCCACCATTTCTGGAAGATATCATCTGGTTCTCTTATTTGCCAGTCTGGTTTAGCTTTCAAGGGAGGAAGTAGATACTTTTGGGGGTGTGGTTTTAAGGCCAGCCACCTCTTTTCTTCCAGCGTGAGCAGAGGATCATCTTTGTAGTATTGCTGTTGGGCTATTTCCAAGAGAAGAGACTTTGCTTTTGCTGCCACTTGAAGCGGGGAATGCTATATGTCTTTGAATATCTGCTAGTTACGAGCCAGCCATAGCTGCCAGCAAACATATTTTGGTATCGCTATCCATACCTTGCGCCAAAAGGACTTGGGAGGGATATACTGAGGGTAGCAGGCAGTCCATGTGGCAATGAAGTCAAGGACAGAATCCTGAGCGGGAATAAAGATCTGAAAATCTTGCAGGATGAGACCCCACACCTCTTTGGTGAAGAGGCATTCCAAGAATAGATGTTGGGTAGTTTCAAGGTTTCTTTTGCATAGATCGCATCTATGAGGCCCTTCGATCCTCCTCTTTGCGAGGTTATCTCCTGTTAAAAGTTTGTTGTGCGCTAAAGTCCAGTAAAAAAAAATTATTTTTGAAAGTGTTAAAGGCTCCCAAACCTATTTCCAGAACATGGGCGGATGATTACTGTTCTTCGAACCTTGAAGCACTCTATAGCCTTCAGCTGAAGTGTAGTTGCATGTCTGCCCCCATCCCCAACTGTCTATCGTGGTTTTGTTGATCGGCGTGGCCTCTTCGAGCAACTCCTCCAGATAATTCTGTTGGTTAGATAAATGCGCAGGGGCTCCGTGAAATTTCCAACCTGCCCATTCATCGCGTCTGTCCCAAGTTGACAAGTCATAAACGCTGTTTATGTCTGCTCTTTCTAACCATTCCCTGAGCTCTGCAATTTCCTCATTCTCAGCTAGAGGTTCACGCCCCATTATGCGATCTTTCCACAGGTGTGTGCGCTTGCCATTTCCAGGGATTCTGTACAAATGATGCTTGAAAAAATTGCTACTTTTGCAGCAGAGCCTCTAGACCTGCGTACTTGGAATTGTGCTGTCTAGTTGCATTGTCCTGAGAGCGACTTTGTCTTTGTATTTTGACCGTAGAGTGATGCTGACAAGGTGAGAAGGGTCGTGGATCATTTTCCATAGAAGCTTACCTCCCAGCGCTGTGTTGACGAGGGAAGGGTCGCGAATTTGTAGTCCGCCCTCAGTGATCGGTCTCTTGACCAGGTCCTAGTTTACAAGATGAATTATTTTTCGTTTCCTTTACCTCCTTGCCATAAGAAGCCCTTGAGGAGTGAAGAGGTTTGTTCCATTACATGTTTAGGAGCCAAGAGGAATGCTGCTTGATAAATAGGAAGAGCTGACAAATGGGATTTGATAAGAATGGTTTTTCCACCTTTTGTTAACCAGTGACCTCCCAAAGCTTTGATTTTATTGATGATGTCAGTCCAGAGTGACCTATTGTTGATGCCTGAGATTATTGGAAGTCCAAGATACCTGAACCTATCCCATTGTGCATGCCCTTTGAATCCTAAGATCTTCACGATGTTATTGATCTCCTGCTGATCTATATTCCAGCTGAAGATTTCCCTTTTGCTCTCATTGACTAGGGCACTAGATACCCTACAATAACTTCTCAGGACATTGTCAAAGGCTTTCGCTATTATAGAAGAAGCACCTCCCAGGAATAGGGAATTGTCCGCAAAGAGAGCATGATTCAGGGGGGCTGATCCATGGGAAGGTTTGAGACCGGGAAGGTAGCCAACATTTCTTTCAGATGATAGTTTTCTGCTAAGGGAGTCCGCCATGAGGATGTACAGAAAGGGAGAGAGGGGGCATCCCTGCCGAATGCCTCTTCGAGCTTGAAAAATATTTGTTGGTCGGCCGTTGATAAGGGGAGCGATCCATGGGGAGTCAATACATGCTTTTATGAGCTGCACAAATTGTTGAGAGAAGCCAAAAGACTGCAAAACTTTGCAAAGGAACAAAAGATTAACTCTATTGAATGCATTTGCCATATCAAGTTTGATCAACATACCTTTCTCGCCTCACTGTTTGCTTGTATGGATGGTCCCCTGTACCTGTATGACATTGTCCAAAATGTACCTGCCTTCCACAAATCCGCCTTGTGAGCTGGAGATCAATCTTTTGAGCAGGGGCTTGATTCGATTTGCTAAGAGCTTGGCTATAATTTTGTAAGAAGCATTGCACAACGAAATAGGCCTGAATCTTGCAAAGGATTCAGGGTTGGTTTCTTTGGGGATTAAGGCTAGATAGGTGGAGTTGGTTCCTCCTCCTATCTTAGCTTTTTTCATGAAGCCTCTTATCATTTTAAGGAGGTCCACTTTTATAACTTCCCAGCAGGCTTTATAAAAATGGATTGTGAATCCGTCTGGCCCAGGGTCCTTGTCAGCATCCATGGACCAGATAACCTTGATGATCTCCTCCTCTGAGATGGGACTGTAGAGAACTAGGTTATCTTCAGCATTGACAAGGAGAGGGATTTTGGTGAGGAAGTCGGTTGTTTCCTCATCGTTACAGTGGGTTCCATCTTTGAATAATTTCCTGAAATGATTTTTAGCAGCGTCTTTAACCTGGTTGAATCCTTTGCAAACTTGGCCCTCCGTGGTTTTGATTTCAGCTATATAGTTCCAGGACAGTCTGGCTCTGTATTGTCAATGGAAGTAGGAGGTGTTCCGGTCCCCAGCCTTTAACCAAAGACTTCTGGATTTTAGCCTCCAATGTTCTTCTTCCGCTCGAAAGGATTGGTATGTGGATCTTTGAGCTTTAACTTCCTTATCCAGTAGATTTGCTGTGATGACTGTATTTTCCATATTTGTTTGCAAACAGTGCAACATCTGGACTGCCTCTTTTCTTTGATTGGTTGGAGTGGGATCTAGCTTTTTTATGCACTCCTTCAGTGCTAGTTTTGTGGCCTTCAGCTTTGGTTCCCATATATAGCTGAAGGATCCTAAAAAGGGTTTAGCCCAGGCAGCTTTCACAGTTTCCATGAATCCCTCTTTCTCGAACCAAAGCGGGCTAAAGCGGAAGGGGATGGGCCCCAGATCTTCTTCATCTTCTAATAGGAGCTGAATTGGCTTATGGTCTGAGGTTAATTTAGGCAAAATTTTTGTAATGATAATTTTTTTGTTCATCATGAGGGCGCTTTGGACCAATAATCTGTCCAGGCGAGCAGCAATATGTTCCAACCCAGCTCAATTGGGTTGAAGTCAAGAAGGTCCCAGTTCTGAGGACAAAGATTTTTGAGGAAGGAGGCAATGTAACGAATAAAATATATAAATAATATAAATATAATGTAAATGATAATAATCATAAATAATAATTAGTTAAGTAGTTATTAGATTGAAGAGGCATGTCTAAAATGAGACATGACTCTTCATGAAGAGACGCTTGGTATATAAGCAAGCCTCTCGTTCTCATTTGTAAATCATTCATTCTTATTATTATTCATATATTTAATATAATATTTGTATCCTCATGGATATTTTTATATTCCAAGTCTTCTGGAGTAATTAATCTGTAGAAGGAACTTTGTTCACTTCACTGTGGTGGAGGCCCATGGCTCTCTATGCACACCCTACATGTGCCAATGTGGGCGTCTGGCGATCAGGATCCCATATAAGGAAACCGAACCCAAATGGAAACCACCTACAATCCTGCATAAGATCCAATGCGTTCCCTAGGCTTCCAGTACAACCAGTAACTAAAATAATCAGGTAAAAGAAATTACAAATCATGGATAGCAAAGTGGGTACTTCATAATGGCATGCCCTTTCGTAGTGGGCTTTGGCATGTGCTAGTGTCTCCATCCTCCAAAGGGGGTTAGCCAAGTACCTTATTAGGTGGTTTTAGCCTTTAGAGGGGATAGTATTTCCAAGTTACATCCTCCTAATGGGGGTGGAAAGTGACAAATAGGTGATATGGAATAGGGAATAAGAGGGGAAACCCCAGGCCACATGATGGGGCATAGGGGTAGCTAGATAAGGGGAAGCCCACACCTGGGTATATAATGTATAGGAGGGAGCAATCGTGGTACATGATGTGCCTCGGCCTTGATTTTTCCACCCTTCCTTTTATGCCTTTTTCCTTTTATGAATATTCTTTAATGAACTACTCAGGGCTCAAAGGACAAGAGCATGATGTGTATAATATAGCAGTGATTACCCCCTTTAAGGTAGGGCAGTTCATTTCCCTCCAGGGGTTGGGACAATCATGGGTTCCTGAATGACAAAGGAAGCTCATCTAGGGCCTATGGAACAACGGTGATGGCCATGGTTGGGGTAGAGCTCATGTGTTGGCGTTTTGCCCCAACATTGTTTATTTTTGTCCCGACCATCTTTCGCATTTTATGGTGCAATTTCCTGTTAAATGTGACCAATTATGCTTTTCTTCTTTTTTTATTTGCTTCAACCTCCAAGGCATCATTCTAGGCTTGACCCAAGGTGGGGGCAAGGGGATAGGGGGGCTAGCCCTATGTGGACCCAGAATGGGAATGTGGACCCAATATGGGAGAAATGATGAATGGGGTCTAGTGAGTGGAAAAGGAGTAATGTATGCAGGTAAAGGAGGGGACCACATACCCAAAGTCGGGGTTTCCCGCGTAGTACCACGCTAGAGCCAAATGGTCAATAAAGGAGATCGCACGAGACTAAGATCCAAGGATAACAACCAAAAGAGGACAAGGAGACAAGAGCACAAACTAAGCCCACTCTTTCTGCCAAATCCCCCCATCAATCCATACCCAGAAGTATCAATGATAAGTAAACCCAATACTCAATTACCAAATGACAAGACATACCTTTAGATTCAAGAGGTGGACCCAGAATGGGAATGTGGACCCAAGATGGGAGAAATTATGAATGGGGTCTAGTGAGTGGAAAAGGAGTAATGTATGCGGGTAAAGGAGTGGGACCACACACCCAAAGTCGGGGTTTCCCACGTAGTACAACCCTATAGAGCCAAATGGTCAATAAAGGAGATCGCACGGGACTAAGATCCAAGGATAACAACCAAAAGAGGACAAGGAGATAAGAGCACAAACTAAGCCCACTCTTTCTGCCAAATCCCCCCATCAATCCATACCCAGAAGTATTCATGATAAGTAAACCCAATACTCAATTTCCAAATGAAAAGACATACCTTTAGATTCAGGAGGCCCACCTTTAAACATATGATCAACACAGGTGGGTGAGAAACCACATGGCTGGCTCAGGTGGCAAAGAAATGGCACAACGAGCCAGTAGGAGGCATCAAGGGGATGCTGGCTGCAGGCTGAGGCTCATCATGGAGAAAAAATTCTCCTGGGGATATCACCCATGAAGTGGTGGGTAACAGGTGGCACTCGAAGTCCACCGAAATAAGGGTGAGTTCTCCCCTTGGAGAACTCTATGCTAAGCAACACTTTTGACCCAACTAAACAACTTGAGAAACAAAGGAAATAGATGAGCGAACAAAAGGCCCCAATAGCTTCTATGCATTTTCTATTTATAATTTTTTTCTTGCCTCCTCATGTGGGTCTCTCCATCCAATATTTTGACCTCCTTCCCTTAGCAATTTGATTTTCCTAAGGGGTTTGAATTCCCCTTTTTGGGTGGCCCCACATCCCACTACCAATTTAATATTTCCTTTTCTCTAATGTTGATGGCCTCCATCTCTCCAAAAATTAAGTGGGGCTCCCTCCACCTACTTTTCCTATGTTTACATGCCAAAATATTTCCCAACACCCAATTGCAAAAAAAGAAATTCATCTTGGGAAAATTAATTTAATTGGGGGCATTACAGCCCTACCCACCAAAAATTGCTTATCCTCAAACAATTCTTGAACAAGAACCCATCGAGCAGCTAACCTCAACAGTCTCTGCAAAAAATATCGAGGTACCAAAATGTACCACCTTAGTCATCTCTAATCTCTGCCCTGTCTTACAAGGATCCCAAGCCATCCTGATCGGCGTGAAGCATCTCCTGCTCCACTTGTTGTCCAAATCATCATAGGCTCCCAACACCTTCTACATGTCGCCACTAAGTAGAGCACCATGGTAGTATAAGATCCTGATCATCTCCTCATGAAACTGCTTTATCGAATAGTCCCTCTTGTGCACTTCATGGGTGGACTCTTGAAGATGCAATCCAATCCTCATGGGATTAAACCCTCGTCTGCCCGAGCTTCCCCTGATCTCCTCCTGCCGATCACCCTGCCAAACCGGTGACGTTCCCCACACCATCAATGACTCACTAATACCTAATGGAAGATCTAGATGACCTTCCCCTATAGAAATCAAATCACCTCTACAGGTAGTTGGATTGCTCAGCCCTGTTATGCCAGAATCCCCTACCCATTGCAGAACGAACCTATCTTGCTGCCATCGTGACATCCCGGTCATGCCTGACTGCCCAACATTCTCCTATTGGACCCTCCTCTCCGGTAGCGCTTGACCATTATATCCGTCACAATTAGCACTATGACCAACCTTCCAGGGCAACTCTACAATGCTCGAGCCCCTGATTAGCCTCAATCCTAAGAGGCAACATGCCTTGCCATGTGATGAAGGTCTTGATGACTCTGCATGTGTCATCCTGGGAAAAAGTTGGATCACCCTCCATCGTAACCTTGCCCATCGATAAGTGGAGTGATCCTCTTTCCAACCGGATCCCTGGATCCCCTAACCATACAAGGAGCTCACAACTCCAACTCCCCATGGGTTTCCACTGCGTAGCACTGCTACCTGCTAGAACCCATCCAATCCTCATATCTGACCCTTGTATGTCTCCTATAGATGGACCTCAAGTTCTAAGAACTTGTTCCAAACATGCCAATCTACAATGCTCCTGCCAACCCATATAGTGAAATTTGTTATCCCAACTCTTGAGTGCTGATTTCTGGTCGCATCCGATGTGTTCTAACACTCAAAATTTATAGGGAGGCTTAGACACATGCATTCTCCAATACCCAGAAATCGTTTTGGGAAATTCAACATGGAGATAGTTTAATTAAAATAATTAATTATTTTTAGTGGGTCCCTAAGTCTAAACTTAAGAAATTAAAATAATTAATGGGTACTAATCTAAACTGTAGGTGACACTTCTAGAAGAAGACGGAGATCGAGTCCAAATGATCTGAGCCATTGATTAGAATCTAATCTGGGTCGTTGGTTCTCAACTGGAGGATTATAAGGACATCAATGGGCACTTGGAGAACACATTGAGTGGAGATCAAAAGATCGAATTTCTGAAGCACAACAGTTGTTGGTAGAGGAATTCGAAGTGATCTTTTGCAATGAGGGGCATGGATAGTTCTGGTTGGAGATTTCTCCTGATTCGGGAGTACTCAACAAAGGAGGCATACAGAGATCCGGGAGAGGCAACACAAATCCAGAAGAGGCTGACATAGGGCCATGCAGAGGCAGTGCAGAGCCTTGGGGAGATCAGTATTTTTGCTGGAGGGATCGATTTCTGAAGCTGGAAGCTGGGGTGTGAGACCAGGAGAGCAGAAGTCAAAACCTTAGAGGCAAATCGATCAGTCGGGAGGAGTGACACAGACCCTAGATAGTGTGACGTTCGGCTGACACAAAGATAGTGCATAGGTAGCCAGGGGCTAGTCATTCAGTGGCTGGATCAGCCAAGGTCGCTAATGTAGTGTGAGGTAATCTCAATCATCTCTCTGTCAGTGATATTCTCTGTACTGGATAGCCAACAAGGCATCCAGAGATTGTATTCAGAAAAAACTACTTCATAATAATAAAACCCTCAGTTGTTGCACTAGTTTTCTCGCATTGGGTTTTTCTGGGGACATTTGTCCAAAAATAACTGTGTAGATGTGTTGTGTATTTCCTCCTTGCTCAGTTTCTTATTTCTGTATATAATAATTAAAGAGTGAAGGCTACAGTGTATTTACTTCGATATTTACAATAGAACACCATAAATAACTTGTATGGATCAATAAGTAGGTGAAGTAGCATCAGTTTGTTGCAGTAGGGATTCCGGTCTAGGAATTTTCACATGGTATTAGAGTTGCAGGTGAAGAAAAAGAGCAGACTGAAAGAGCCCAGTGCTGAAGAGAAAGAGGGAGAATGCAATGTTGCATAGGAAGCAAATCGAATCCCTAGAGGGATTGCGTAGTCTTGGCTAGGAGTGCAAGATTTTCGTGGAAAATCTCTCTTCGAATGAGTCAACAAAGAGGTAGGATTTCCAGATCAAAATTTGTTAGCGACAGAGGGAGCAGCGCAGCAGAAGCTTCAACAAAGAGGGGGTTTCTGGTGAGATGCAATTTTCTGCAACATTTTGCTAAGCAGAAAGACATCAGAAGGAAGGAGAGAGACACAGTTGAGGGAATTCTTCCTCAGAGGACTTCAAGCCAAGGAGTCTGAATTCTCAAGTGTTGAGCAACAGAAAAGAGGAGCAGATCTACTAACTCCAGCAAGGAGTGCGTAGGTCAATCTAGTGTTGCGCAGAGGAAAGAGGAGTTTATTGGACATTTTCTTTGGCAGGAATGGCAGCTAACAGATTGAGAGATCAAGACAGGTTGGATGTTGCAACCAACTTTGTGATCTAGAAGGCAAGGATCTCATGCCTTTTGGATGAACATGATCTCAAGATGTATGTCGACAGGGTGGTAGATGTGCCTGCGGATCTAGATCCGCTCAAGAAGTACAGAATTGAGATAGCAAAGGCCAAACGACAGATCCTCGATGGAGTGAGGGATCATCTTGTATGCCATATCACTGGCAAAGGGACTGCAAAGGAGATGTGGGATTCTTTGGCCACGCTATATCAGGGATCTTCTGAGCACAGGAAGATGTATTTGGAGCAGAAGCTGAGATCCATGCAGATGCAGAAGGGGGAGCGCATTAATCTGTTCTAGGCTTTAGGAAACCCGAGATTCTTTGGCAGTTGTGGTTTCAATACCTTAGCCTACCGAGATGGTGAGGCTAGCCCTCAACTCAGTATCAGAGGAGTGGCAAGTCTTTGTCCAAAGCATCCTTGGCAGAGAGAGGTTACCAAACTAGGAAGCAAAGTGGTTCGCTCTTTAGCACGAAGAGATGAGGAGAGACTTGGTCAAGTGTGTTGAAATTTCTAAGTATTACCCATTAGAAATTTTATCTGCATTCTCTGGTTTATTTCACCTACTTGTTTAATTACTAACAAGTTATTTAACCATATAAACACTGAAATAAACACAGTACAGTCTCAACCATCTACAAGTCAACAACTGAAATAAATAGACAAACACACAAGGGACATCGTTATTTTTGGACAATTGTCCCTGGAAAAACCCAACTTGGGAAAATCGGTGCAGTAGTTCTGAGAGTTTTATTATTAAGCAGTTTTTCATCAGTACATTGGGTGCCAAACTGGCTCACTCGACAGAGATAAATAATCTGGCAGTAATACCTCTCTTCGGAAGAAGATGTTCTGAAAGTCTGCCCCATGAAACCCTCTCCAGCACAATCTGAGGCTCTGCATCAACTCTCTTGGCCTCTGCATCAGCCTGAAACCCTCTGCGTTAGCCCTCTTAGCCCCTGCACAACCTCTATGACTCTCTGCATCACTCCTGCAGCCTTTGCATGGATGATGCAGGCCTTCTGCCCTCTGCGCAATCCCTGCTAGCCTCTACGTGGCTCTCTCTGGCTCTGTGTCTGCCTCTCTGCTTCTGCATTGATATTCAGGCACTATCTCTACCTCTATACCTTGTACTCACTACTCCTCGCTGCAACTCTAATCATTGATTCAATTTCTCTTAACAAACCCCGCTCTAGAAAATCGAATGACTCATCACTCTAGTTTATTCTCCAACTGACCTTCAAGCCTCCTCTTATACTTTTCCTATTGGTCCTTCAATGGCCGAGATTACATCTCTAATGGCTAAGATTAGATTTGGCTTGATCCATGTCCTTTAGAACCTTCTAACCCAGTTTTATATTAATACCCATTAATATGTTATTTTTCCTAAGTTTAGACTTAGGAACTCCATTAAAAATATTAATTATTTTAATATCTCCTTAACTAGGTAGAATCTGCCCAAACCATTTATGGGTCTTGGAGATCTCATGTGCTTTAACCTCTCCGCCAATTTTCATGGCTAGAGCACATCTGATGATACCCCAAATCAACACTCCCCCTTAGTGAGGAATGTGCTCTAGTAATACTCCACCACTGAGCATCACCCTGATTATATGGCACTAGTAACTGTGTTTATGCTAGGCCTCCCTGCCCAACATCCTCTGCACTGCTGCATCTTGTACTGCTACCCATGGCTCTGGCACTTCCACTGCTACATCCGTACGACAGCGCCCTCTACATCTGTGCTGTTGCTGGTCCTTTCTCCCAACACTACATCTGCACTGTAGTTCTCTCTCATCATGATGCATTGTGCTACTACTACTTCTACTGCACTACAATTCTCTCTCATCATGCTGCATCGTGCTACTGCTACTGCTACTGCACTGCAACTCAAGTACCGAAAAGTAAGTAACTGATCCACCCAGCTACTAACATCCTTGTCACGCTAGAAAAATTATTGATGTTGAAGCTCTCTCTACCGCTATCTTGTGCTCCCTCTACTGCCTCTGTGCTGCTGTAACAACTTTGTGCCTCTCTCACCGCTGCAAACTTCTCTGTGCCATCCTACACTGCTGCAACCTCCTATGTGCCTCTCGCATTGTTGCAACCCTCTCTGCACTTCCTAGGACTACTGCACTCTAGCACTCTCTGTCGCTTCATCCGCATCCGCTTCTACCGACATCCGCCATCCTGCCACTGTCACTTCGAGGCTCCCGTAGCCAGGTATGATCCAAGAGATTGGGTACCTCAAGGATCCTGCCCCTCATCGCCTATAGTCGTCCTAACTACAACTCGATGTCTCCCCACCTCTTCTCTAGAGGTACATGAGCACTCATGGCACAATCGTCATCCTCCTCTACCTCCTTTTCCGCCTTCGCTGGCATTGCCTTGGAGTCAAACGCATCTCCCTTATTCTTCTTCCTCGGACACTAGTTCGCATAATGCCCCAGTTTCCCACAATTGAAGAACTTTATCTTGGAGAGGTCCTTTTTCTTCCTCTTCTCCTGCTTCCCCGCAAATGCCAAAGTTGCATCCTCTTCCTCCTCTTTCTTGACCCGAGCTCCTTTGCTGCTATTTCCCGTCCTAGTCAGCCGTCTAACCTCTTCTTGGCGAAGAGTTGCCCACAGTTCTTCCCAATCTTGAAGATTTGCTTTGCCCAGAATACTTTGGACGAATGTCTCCCACTTCTCGGAGACTGCGTTTAGGGCGGTCCTCACCATCAACTCCTGATCTGACATGGCCCCTATGGAAGTCAGTTGGTCTCGGATCTCCTTCAACCTGCTGAGGAAGTGATCTACCTACTCCCCCTTCTGCATCTGGTACAACCGCAGCAGATATCCAATAGCATCTTCCTCTGCATGGAAGTGCCTTGATAGAATGTCTTCAAGGTATCCCACATTTCCTTTGTCGTCTCCTTCTCGAAAATATGTTGGACCACATGATCCTTGACTCCATCAAGGATTATGCATTTCACCTTAGCCATCGCATCCTCATACCTTTCATTGTCAGCTGGGTCAACTGGGATAGCCATGGTTCTCAAGGCGAAGGCCTTGATGCGATGTTTATCTAGAACAGACAGGATCCTGGCCTTCCATATGACAAAGTTGGACGCCCCATCCAGCCTGTCCTTATCCCTCAATCCATTCATGGCCATCTCTTTGCTCTTCTTTTCGACTCTAGTCTCTACTTCCCTCTTGGAAGTTCTCTCTTCAACTCCCTCTGAGTCGCTACTTCCCTCCTGGAAGTTCTCTACTAGACTCCCTCTGAGTCTCGATTTCCCTCCTCGAAACCCACCTCCCAACCGTCGAGTCACACCTCTTCGATCTCCTATGCACCTGCAACACTGATCTAGATTTCTTGGATAGAAATCCGCCTAGGTAGTGACTCCCTCTACCTTGGTTTTGCCCCGTTAGGTACTATTTTGTCTCGGCAACAACAACACCCCACCAGCTTTAGTCCCCGCAATCTGCCCATAGCTTCCTATGCCCCAGCAACTAAAGGATTGATCCTTTAGGCTTTGCGCAATCTCGGGAAGGCTGATTTTCTCCCTTGGTCAACTGCATCAACCTTCCTAGTCTCTGTGTGGCTCTTCATGAGCCCCTTCTGCCTTCTTCTACCTCCGCGCTAGCCTCTCTCTGGCTCGAACTAATGATGCAGGCCCTTTGCGTCAACCCTTCTCTGCTACTTTCTGCCTAGAAACAACTTTTGTCACTCGAGACAGCTGTTTTTGCTACAAATTCTCTTATTCAACTGGCGCCTTCATCTCTCCTGTGATCTGCAACCCTCTGATACCATGTTGAAATTTCTAAGTATTACCCGTTAGAAATTTTATCTATATTCTCTGGTTTATTTTGCCTACTTGTTTAATTACTAACAAGTAATTTAACCATATAAACACTGAAATAAACACAATACAGTCTCAACCATCTACAGATCAACAACTGGAATAAATAGCCAAACACACAAGGGAAACCGTTATTTTTGGACAACCATCCCCGGAAAAACCCAACTTGGGAAAAACAGTGAAGCAGTTCTAAGGGCTTTATTATTAAGCAACTTTTCTTGAGTACACTGGGTGCCAAACTGGCTCACCCAATAGAGAAATAATTTGGCAGTAATAACTCTCTTCGGAAGCCGATATTTTGAATGTCTGCCCCACAAAACCCTCTCCAACACAATCTCAAGCTCTCCGTCAGCCCTCTTGGCCTCTGTGTCAGCCTAAAACCCTCTATGTTGGCCCTCTGAGCCTCTGCGCAGCCTCTCTGGCCCTCTGTGTGGCTTCCTCTAGCTTTGTGTCTGCCTCTCTGCTTCTGCACTAGCCTTCAAGCATTATCTCTACCTCTTTGCCTCGTATTCACTGCCCCTCGCTGCAACTATGATCACTGATTCGATTTTTCTTAGCAAACCCCACTCTAGAAAATCGAATGACTGATCACTCTTATGTATTCTCCAACTGGACCTCAAGCTTCCTCTTATACTTTTCCTGTTGGTTCTTCAACGGCCGAGATTACATCTCTAATCAACGACTAAGATTATATTTGGCTTGATCCATGTCCTTTAGAACCTTCTAACCCAGTTTTATATTAATACCCACTAAAATTTACTTTTCCTAAGTTTAGACTTAGGAACTCCATTAAAAATATTATTTATTTTAATATCTCCTTAACCAGGTAGAATCTGCCCAAACCATTTCCAGGTCTTGGAGATCTCATTTGCTTTAGCCTCTCCACCAATTTTCATGGCTAGAGCACATCCGATGCTACCCCAAATCAACAAAGTGTAAAATTCACGGAAGCAGCAACAACAGCGGATCGAAGACCAAAGAGGAGGAAGAGAATGTAGCCCTTGCATCCAAGGGCCAGAAGGAGAAACAAAGGCAGAAAAGGGATGTCTTGAAGATCAAGTGCTTCAGGTGTGGTGAACTTGGTCACTATGCTACACAACGTACTCTTAGGAAGAAGAACAAGGACAAGAAGCATGATCTAGAGGTTGCATCCATGAAGATCGAAGAAGAGGACTTTTCCATGATAGCCCAGATACCTCCAAGGGAGAGATGGGGTGATTTGGAGTTGTAGCCTCTGAGAGCTACAGTTGGGCAGGATCCTTGAGGAGTCCACCTCTTGGATCAATACTTTGCTACGGGAGCCCATATAAGTAGCAGGATGGACTACTGTCAGTTGATGCAGAGGAGTGTTGAGTGACAGATGTAGTGGCTAGGGGTGCCAAAGACTGAGCAATGTAGAGCAGAGTTGGTAGCAGTGCAGTTGGCACAAAGCAGAGGTCAACAATGGCGTAGAGGTTTTAGAGGATCAACGCAAAGACTAGCAGTAGTCAAAACTTCAGCAACAGATGTATTATGCTGAACAATAGTTTTGGATGCTTTTTCGTTGTTGATGCAGCAACAGTAACAGTTGGAGAAGGTTGCAGTGCAGATGCAGTGTTGGTAGTGACAGGGCCAGCAACATCATAGATGCATAATTCAGAGGGAGTTGCAGTACAGATGCAATGCTGATAGTGGCAGGGTCAACAGTAGTATAGATGCATCATTTGCGCAGTAGTTGACATCAAACATCAGCAGTGCAGAGGGAGATGTTACAAAACAAGGTAATGCTTCATGAGGTTGCATTGCTAGAGCACCTTCCTCGCTAAGAGGGAGTGTTGATTTCTAGTAACATCGGATGTGATCTAAGTCTCAAAATTTGTAAGGAGGCTTAGACATATGCATTCTCCAATACCTAGAAATCGTTTTGGAAAATTCCACTTGGAGACAGTTTTATTAAAATAATTAATTGTTTTTAATGGGTCCCTAAGTCTAAACTTAGTAAATTAAAATAATTAATGGGTATTAATCTAAACTGTGGGTGAAACTTCTAGAAGAAGACGAAGATAGAGTCCAAATGATCCGAGCCATTGATTAGAATCTAATCTGGGCCGTTGGTTCTCAACTAGAGGATTATAAGAAGGACATCAATGGGCACTTCGAGAACACATCGAGTGGAGATCAGAAGATCGAATTTCTGAAGCACAGTAGTTGCCGGGAGAGGAATTCGAAGTGATCTTTTTCAGTGAGGGGCAGGGAGAGTTTCGGTTGGAGATTTCTCCTGATCCAGGAATACTCAGTAGAGGAGGTAGAGAGAGATCCAAGAGAGGCAACGCAGAGCCAAAAGAGGCTGACGCAAGGCCAAGCAGAGGCATCGCAGAGCCTTGGGGAAATCTGTATTTTTGTTGGAGGGATCGATTTCTGAAGCTGGAAGCCGGGGTGTGAGCTCAGGAGAGAAGAAGTCAAAATCTTAGAGGCAAATCGATCAACTGGGAGGAGTGACACAGACTCTAGACAGTGTGATGTTGGGCTGACAAAGTGACTGCGCAGAGGCAGCCAGGGGCTAGTCATTCAGTGGCTGGATCAGCCAGGGTCTCCAATGATAGTGTGAGGTAATCTCACTCATCTCTCTATCAATGATATTCTTTGTTCTGGATAACCAGCAAGGCATCCAGAGATTGTATTTAGAAAAACTACTGCATAATAATAAAACCCTCAACTGCTGCATTAGTTTTCCCGCATTGGATTTTTCCTGGGACATTTGTCCAAAAATAATTGTGTAGATGTGTTGTGTATTTCCTCCTTGCTTAATTTCTTGTTTCTTCATATAATAATTAAAGAGTGAAGGCTACAATGTATTTACTTTGATATTTACAGTAGAACACTGTAAATAACTTGTATGGATTAACAAGTAGGAGAAGTAACATCATTTCGCTGCAGTAGGGATTCCGGTCTAGAGATTCGCACACTGAGGATATGCTTGGACATAGCATAGAGTCTGGGCACCCTCCTGTAGACGAAGTCTACCATCCACTATCCCTCAGGCTCTTGTGGCACCTCATACTGTCTCGTCAAAAGTGCATCATGTAGCTCTCTCCCAATCACCTCCCCAAGTGTGAGCCCAAGGGTGGAACATATGCTACCTTGGAAATTAGCGACATGATCCCTAAGCTTGTATCTATCAGCTCACGCATCCATCAAATATCTCAACTGGAGAGTCTCCTCTTCGCCCATGATCTGCAAGGTCTCACCCAACTGGCCAAGGTGGGCCTTCCATGTCCTGCTGCCTGAACAGAGAGCATCGTGGGGCGACAACAAAACACTCTGTGAATGTAAGCAACACTAGAGGATGATGGTTGGTAGGTCCCAACCCTCAGTTGCTGCACCGGTTTTCCTAAGTTGTGTTTCTCCAAGGATGTTTGTCTAAAAATAACTATGCTAAATTTTATGTGTGTGTGCTAATATTTTCTCAGTTTCCAGTGATATTTTCTTCCACAGTTTATTTGTGAAGGTTGCAGTGTAAATTATTTGGTATTTTCCGTAGCAGATAAATTGCTAAATTAAATTAACAATTACAAAATAATTTACAGTTGCTGCAATAGGATTTCAGATTTGAAAATTTGACATTGTATTAGAGTGTGATTAATCAGTTGGGAAGCTCAGAAGCGGAGAAGGAAATTTCATTGTTCAAAGGGAGCAGCAGACCGAAATTCTCAAAGGTTACACAGGAGTAGATTCCTTGGTTGGACGTAGACAGTTTTGCAACAGCTTGTTGTAGCAGAACCAACGTCGGGTGGAAGAGAAAAGCACACACAACAGAGGGAAAATTTCTCTCAGGGGGACTTCAAGTTTTAGAAGTTTGATTCTCCCAGTTGCAGGTGGCAGTAGCAGCTAGCAAGACTGCGCATTCTAGAAGGGAGTCCAAATAGCAGCAACCAAGCAAAGTGAAAGAGGGATTTTTCGACAGTTTCAGAGATGAACACAGTTGGGCATAGAGATCATGATAGGTTGGAGGGAGCCTCCAACTATGTCATCTAGAAAGCTAGGATGTCCTTGCTTCTAGATGAACATGACCTGAAAGCCTGGAGCATCTAGAGTGGAGCATCTAGCGTGGAGCAGTGGTCTATAGATGGGAATGGAGACGCATGGGGGTGTGTTGTAGTATGTTGGACAATGCTGTGGAATGGGAGTGCCTCACATTGCATTGAGTACATGTGGGGAGTTACAGGTGTAGTGACACAAGCGGGACACGTGATGGTACAAAATGGTATAGCTATAGCTGGGGGTATCTAGTGGTGTACAGGGACAAGTTGTGGCATACAGTGGCATGTCGAGGAATGCAGTGATACTGGGTGATATGCAATCGCAAATAATGCAGCACAACGAGCGTTTGGAGTGTTACCTCCAAGGAGACTTATGGATAGGGGCAATAGGTGTACCATTGGATGCAGCTCACCTAAGATTGTGATCCAGATTTAAACAGGAACACAATAAAATACAGAGATAACCATATACACAAAGATGCAGCGGAAATAATACTTCATTTCATTAATGGAAAATACTGGAATATGCTTACAACCGGAAATAGAAATAAACCAGCTAGGGCGATGGTAGCTTATCTCTGAGAAGAGATGTGTGGCTACATGCCTCTGAACTGTGTTACAATGAGGCTCGAAGGCCTATTTATTGTTGAGAAACAATGAAAAACCCTTCACATTCCAAAACCTTAACACCTGGAAGATGAAACGCCAAATTGTGGGCCCCGTTTTTGGGTAAGTTGGTACATCAACTTCCCCGGGGTCGCGAATTGGTCGTCTTATCTCCGTTTGACGCGCATGATAGCCCGTTGGAAAGATCTCTCCAAGGACTACGACGAAAAAGGCGATTTTTAAGTACAAAAATCGTTGGCGGTAGATTTCCCAAAAAACGTCGTTTAGGGCCTCAAAACGGCTCCGGAAGTTTAGGACCCAAAAAACTGCTAAAAATAGTAAACTGTGCTATAATTAAGGAAACTGAAAGAATTGAAAGAAGCACTAGAGGGGATCCATGTGGAATTAGCGGGTGGCCACCAATATCCACCTGGATCAGATTGATGAGCACAAGGTTGAGCATCTGGTGACACCATTTTTAGCGGAGATAGGGCTTCGAGGGGATTGTCAGTAAACTCGAAGCGGAGGGACCTACCCAACCATCATCCTCTAGTTTTGTGAAAATTTCAAATATGAAATCCTATTTCAGCAACTGGAAATTATTTTTGTAATTGTTAATTTAATTTAACAATTTATCTACAAGGAAAATACCAAATAATTGTTGCTCAACCTTCACAAATAAACTTCGGAAGAAGATAGCATTGGAAACTAAGAAAGTACTAGCACACACACATAAAATTTGGCACAGTTATTTTTAGAAAAACATTCCCGGAAAAACCCAACTTGGGAAAACCGGTGCAACAACTGAGGGTTTTGTTATTATGTAGCAGTGAGAAATTTTGAGTACAATCTAGATGTCGAAAACTAACAATCCTATAGAAAAATTACTAGCAAAAATATTGTGAGGAATTTTCCTCACCCCCATAAGCAATTCGGGCTCTGACTGTAGCTCCAAGTGGCCCGTCCAAACAACCTTTGCACAGGCTTGCGTCACCCTTGGACAATCCTTTCTACGCTCTACCTAAATCAGCTTCTCCTGTAGTTGTCCTACCTTCCACTGGCTGAGAAATTCTCTCCAAGCTTCTGGAACCCTTTCCTAGCCTCGGCAACTGAAACTTGGCCTCTCCAGCAAAATCAAACTACCTTTAGAGGCTTCTGCGCAACCCCTGCGTCAGCCTCATTGTGGCTCTTTCTACCTCTCTACAATGCACTTCATCGGATCTAGAAAACTTCCTCCGGCCTTACTGTCTCTACCCCTCTCTCTTTGCTTCCCTACTGAAGCTCAAAATCTTACAACACTATTGGCTCTCTGGAAAATCGAATTCTCCAAGGAAATCGAACTCTCTATGGTTCTCACACGTGTCTTCTCCATCTACCCATTGACTTCTTCTTATAATCCTCTATCGGAGCACCAATGACCAAGATTGGAACTTAATCAAGGGCCCAAATTATTTCCTTGTTGATCCGTGTGAGTTTCTAGATGATTCACACCTTATCTCAATTAACATTGATTAATTAACCACATTCCCTAAGTTTAGACTTAATAAATATTTAAAAATACACTAATCATCTAATTGAGCCATCTCTAGGTGGAATTTCCAGAAACGATTTTTGGGTTTTGGAGATTTCATGTATTCTAGCCTCTCCAAAAAATTTCGAGACTAGAACACCTCGGATGCTGCAAAAACTAAGACTCCCTCTTAGCAAGGAAGGTGTTCTAGTGTCGTAGTGCTACAACACCCTATCTCTATATCACCCTTTGTCATGTTGTTGATGTTTGGCCACTGTGATTTCCTACCACTGCCCACCAACCACTGCGCAACTCTGATGTTGCATCTGTGTTGCTGCTAACATTGCCATACTACTGCCAACCCCGCATCTGCACTGAAACTCCCCCTCAACTATTGTTGTTGCAACTGCAACAACTACAACTGAGAAGCATCCAAAAGACTGAATCAACTGTGTTCAGTATGATGCACTTGCCTCCTAAGCATCTAAATGCTACTAGCCACTGCACTATCAACCAAGGAATTTGCGTTGTTGCTAACTCTGCACTATGCCAATTTGCACCGCTGCCAACTCTGCACTACACTCCCTAGTCCCCGACTGCTACTAGTCTGCAACTTTCACTCTTGAATTTTGGTTGCACCTCTGAAACTGATCTGTCCTACTATTGAATACTGTGGGCCCTTGTAGCAACGTGATGATCCATGAGGAGGACACCTCAATGGACCCTGCCCATTCTTTGCAATATCTCAGAGTACATCTCCAAGTCGCCCCACCTCACTCATGGAGGTATGGTTGCCATCATAGTGAAGTCTTCCTCCAGCCTAGAGGACAACTTGTCTATTTCAGCTGATGGTTAAGCCTGGTCCTACTTCTCCTGCTTGTCCTTCTTCCTGAGAGGACATTGCGTACTGTAGTGACTGAACTCGCCACATCTGAAGCACTTGACCTTTGACAGGTCCTTCCTCTTCTTCTTCTCTCCTTGCCCCTGATTGGGACCCTTGGATGCTAGGGCCACATTTTCTTCTTCCTTCTCACTATTCACGCCCTCATCGCTGCTTCTGTTGATGGCACTCTTCAATAAATCACGCCTCAACTCCTCTTGCTGTAGATCGGTGAACATCCTGTGCCATCTTGGCAATGTGTCTCTGCCCAAGCTACTTTGGACAAATACCTGCCAATCCTTCGAGACACTATTTTGTGTTAGTCGTACAAGCTCAATGGGTTGGGGCGCCCAAACAACGGCTCCTAGCTGATCACAGACCTCCTGAATCCTAGTGAGGAAGCCATCTATGCTCTCGCCCTTTTGCATCCCGACGCTTCTCAGCCTCTCCTGGAGAAACATCTTTAGTTTCTCCGAAGAACTCTGCTATAGCGGGGAAAGCATATCCCACATTTCCTTGGTCGTGTTCTGACAAGATATATGTGAGACTATATGATCTCGAACTCCATCCAATATTATTCGTTTTGCCTTCGTTGTTTCTCTTCTGTATTCCTTCAGCTGATTAGGGTCGCGGGTACTGCTACCGCATTATCTATATGGGCTTTTAGGCCATGTTCATCTAGAACGAAGGGCATCCTAGATTTCCAGATGACATAGTTGGAGGCTCCCTCCAACCTATCCTGATCTCTAAGCCTAGTTGTGGTCGTCTCTGAAACTATTGAAAACTCCCTCTTTCCCTTCGCTTGGATGCTGCTTTGTTATTTGCACTCCCTTCTGGAATGCACAATCTTGCTAGTTGTTACTGCCACCTACAACCAGGAAAATCAAACTTTTAAAACTCGAAGTCCCCTGAGAGAATTTTTCCCTCTATTGTGTGTGTTTTTCTCATCCACCCGACGTTGTTTCATCTAATGCAAGCTACTGCAAAACCCTCTGCATCCAACCAAGATATCTTCTCAATGAAAAACTGAGTTGTTGCTGCTTCGTCTGACTGTTGGAATCACTATTCCGAGCAAATCGATTTTTCTACCAACCTGCAACTGAAAATCTAACCCTTACCTAACAATTTGAACTGCCTATCTGGGTATTGTGCAACCCCTGAGAATTTCTGCCTACTGCTCCCTCTGAACAACGAAATTCCCTTCTCCGCTTCTGAGCTTCCTGACTGATCAATCACGCTCTGATACCATGTGAAAATTTCAAATCTGAAATCCTATTGCACCAACTGGAATTTATTTTTCTAATTGTTAAGTTAATTTAACAATTTATCTCCTACGACAAATACCAAATAATTCACACTACAACCTTCACAAATAAACTGCGGAAGAAAATAGCACTGGAAACTGAGAAAATACTAGCACACACACACATAAAATTTGGCATAGTTATTTTTGGGCAAATGTCCCCTGAAAAGGCCAACTTAGGAAAACCGGTTTAGTAGCTGAGGGTTTTATTATTATGTAGCAATGAGAAATTTTGAGTACAATCTGGATGCCAAAACATAGCAATCTTGTAGAGAAATTAATCAAAAAAATATTGTGAGGAGTTTTCTTCACCACCACTAGCAATTCGAGCTCTGACTGCAGCTCCAAGGGAGTCATCCAAATAGCATGTACATAGGTCCGCGTCACCCTTGCACAGTCCTTTCTAGACTTTTCTTGAATCAATGGCTCCTATAGTCGTCCTATCTGCCACTGGATGAGAAACTATATCTCCAGCCTTCTGGAACCTTTTCCTAGCCTCTAAAAATGAAACTCAACTTCTCTCCAGCAAAATCAAATTGCCTTTAGAGGTTTTTGCGCAGCCCCTACATTAGTCTCACTATGGCTCTTTCTACCTCTCTGCAATGCACTTCACTGGATCTGGAAAACTTCCTCTGGCCTCACTATCTTTGCCCTTCTCTGTCTCTACTTCCCTACTGAAGATTGAACTCTTCCAGCACTGTTGGCTCTATAGAAAATTGAACTCTCCAAGGAAATCAAACTCTCTATGGTTCTCACAAGTGTATTCTCCATCTACCCATCGACTTCTTCTTATAATCCTTTGTTGGAGCACCAACGACCAAGATTGGAACTTAATCAAGGGCCCAGATTATTTCCTTGTTGATCCGTGTGAGTTTCTAGATGATTCAAACCCGATCTCAATTAATACTGATTAATTAACCATATTCCCTAAGTTTAGACTTAAGAAATATTTAAAAATCGGCTAATAATCTAATTGAACCATCTCTAGGTGGAATTTCCTTAACGACTTCTGGGTTTTGGAGATCTCATGTATTCTATCCCTTGCACAAAAGTTCGAAAGTAGAACACCTACGATGCTACAAAAACTAACACTCCCTCTTAGTGAGGAAAGTGTTCAAGTGTCGTAGTGCTATAACACCGTGTCTTTGCATCACCCTTTGTCACAATGTTGATGTTTGGCCACTACTTCTACCTACCACTTCCAACCAACCACTGCACAACTCTGATGTTGCATTTGTGCTACTGCTGACACTGCCATACTATTGCCAACCCTACATCTGCACTGCAACTCCCTCTCAACTGTTGTTCTTGCGACTACAACAACTGCAACTGAGAAGGATCCAAAATACTGAATCAACTGTGTTCAATATGATACATATGTCTCCTGAGCATCTGACTACTACTAGCCACTGCACTGTCCACCAAGGAATTTATGCTGCTGCTAACTCTACACTATGCCACTCTGCACTACTGTCAACTTTGAACTGCGCTCCCCAGTACCTGACTGCTACTAGTCTGCAACTGACACTCTGGAATTCTAACTGCACCTTTGACACTAATCCATCCTGCTACTGAATATTGTGGGCCCCTGTAGCAAGGTGATGATCCATGAGGACACTTCAATGGACCCTGCCCAATCTCTGGAATCTCTAAGACTACAGCTCCAAGTTGCCCCGCCTCACTATTGGAGGTATGGCTCCCATCATAGCAATGTCTTCCTCCGACCTGGGGGACAACCTGTCTATCTCGGTTGACACTTCCGCCTAGTCCTACTTCTCCTACTAGTCCTTCTTCCTGAGAGGACATTACGTACTGTAGCGATCGAACTCACCACATCTGAAGCACTTGACCTTTGACAGATCCTTCCTCTTCTTCTTCCCTTGCCCCTGACTAGGACCCTTGGGTGCTAGGGCCACATTTTCTTCTTCCTTCTCACACTTCACGCCCTTGTTGCTGCTTTTGCTGATGGTGGACTTCAATAGAGCACGTCTCAACTCCTCACATTGTAGATTGGCACACATCCTATTCCGTCTTGGAAATGTGTCATTGCCCAAGATACTTGGACAAATACCTTCCGATCCTCTGGAACACTATTTAGTGTTAGTTGTACAAGCTCTTTGGGTTGGGGCACCTCCCCAACGAATACTAGCTGATCATGGACATCTTGAATCCTAGTGAGGAAGCCATCTATGCTCTCACCCTTTTGTATCCTAACACTTCTTAGCTTCTTCTAGAGAAACATCTTCCGCTGCTCGGAAGAACTTTGATATAGCGTGGCAAGACTATCACACATCTCCTTGGCCGTGTTCTAACTAGATATATGTGAGACTATATGATCTTGGATTCCATCCATGACTATCCGCTTTGCCTTTTCCATTTCTCTTTTTTACTCCTTCAGCTGAATAGGGTCCTGGGGTACTGCTACGACATTATCTATATAGGCTTTCAGGCCATGTTAATCTAGAAGGAAGGACATCGTAGCTTTCCAGATCACATAGTTGGACGCTCCCTCCAACCTATCCTGATCTCTAAGCCCAACTGTGGCCATCTCTGAAACTATCAAAAACTCCCTCTTTCCCTCTGCTTGGATGCTGCTCTGTTATTCGCACTCCCTTCTGGAATGCGTAGTTCTGCTAGCTGCTACTGCCACATGCAACTGGGAAAATCAAACTTCTAAAACTCGAAGTTCCCTAAGAGAAATTTTCCCTCTACTGTGTGTGCTTTTCACTTCCACCCGGCATTGGTTCTGCTATTGCAAGCTACTGCAAAACCCTCTGCATCCAACGAAGGAATCTACTCAGCGAAAAATTGAGTTGTTACTGCTCCCTCTGATTGTTGGAATCACTATGCCAGGAAAATCGATTTTTTTTGCAAACCTACAACTGAAAGTCGAACCCTTGCCAAATGATTTGAACTGCCTGTCTGGGTAATGTGCAACCTCTAAGAATTTCGGCTTGTTGCTCCCTCTGAACAACGAAATTCCCTTCTCTGCTTCTAAGCTTCCTGACTGATTAATAATGCTCTAATAACATGTGAAAATTTCAAATTTGAAATCCTAGTGCAGCAATTGGAAATTATTTTTCTAATTGTTACTTTAATTTAACAATTTATCTGCTATGGCAAATACCAAATAATTCACACTGCAACCTTCACAAATAAACTGTTAAAGAAAATAGCGCTAGAAACTGATAAAATACAAGCACACACACATAAAATTTGGCACAGTTAATTTTGGACAAATGTCCCCGAAAAACTGAACTTGGGAAAACCGGTGCAGCAATTGAGGGTCTTATTATTATGCAGCAGTGAGAAATTCTGAGTACAATTTGGATGTTGAAAACTGGCAATCTTGTAGAGAAATTACAGGCAAAAATATTGTGAGGAATTTTCCTCACTCCCACCAGAAATCTGGGCTTTGACTACAGCTCCAAGTGAGTCGTCCAAACAGCCTACGCGCAAGACCACGTCACCCTTTCACAGTCCTTTCTATGCTCTGCCTGAATCAGTTGCTCCTGTAGCCATCATATCTACCACTGGCTGCGAAACTATCTCTCTGGCCTTCTGGAACCCTTTCCCGGCCTCTAGAACTGAAACTCAGCTTCTCTCCAGAAAAATCGGATTTCCTCTAAAGGCTTTTGTGCAACCCTTGCATCAACCTTGTTGTCGCACAGACTGTCCAGGTAGCGCATCAACGCTCAGACTGGGAGCTGCCACCTTGATCCCCGATCTCTCCATTTAAGTCGTCTCCCTGAAGCAGGCTAAGTGGGGTAGACCCTATCGGATAAATGAATACCAACTGGAAATCAGCTGGGATGGGAGACACAGCAGGGGAAAACAAGCACTTAATCAATTTTAGAATTTGATTAGATCTTTAAATGCTTAAGACTAGTGCCTTATGGAGTTAATTAATTGTTGCTGCTTATTAAGTAATTTAATGATTGGTTGAAAATATTTACAAGATTTCCAACATGTAATGCGCATTATATAATCCAAGCAATGATTAATTTTACCAGATGTGAAACATTCAATGGATGCGCCATGCCTTAGCAAATAAATTTCAAAGGATCCAATATTTCAAGAAACCACAAAATTTAAATGCTAACCACTGTCAAATAGTTAATCTCCAGATATAAACATTTAAGCACATTTAACTACAGAGAAGTGACATATACTGATAAAGAAGCTTCAAACCCACAAATTTAAAAAATCATTTATTCAATATGCCAAGCAAGATGAAAAGTTTTCAATTTTTTAAAAAAATGATCAAAGATATCCACTTCGCTCAAAAAAAAAAAAATGTTTTTGGACTTTTTTGAAATTTTTATTTTTTAATTTTTATTATTTTTTATTTATAAAACAAAATGAAACTCAAATATATCTAATTCTAAAAAATAAAAAACCCTAAGTTAAAAGAACTCAAAAGTAAATAAAACGGTTTAATTCTAAAGCTATATAACAAAATGAAAATTTATAAAAAAAAATCAAAGTCCTAAATTTAAAATTAACATATGACAAAACTAAAATTAAAATTATCTAATACTAAAACTAAACTTCAAATTTAAAATGAAAATATACACTTCCTTATCCTAAAAATGTCTAAACTAAAACCTAATGTATCCAATATACAACAATGAGAATCGATTTTTTTATTTTATTTTTCATATAAAAATATGGTAACCTAGGGAGCAAAATAAAATTCTAAACTAAAAATTGAATAAGTAAAAAAGGTCTAACCCTAAATCATGAATATTCTAAGCACACACAAAATTAAAAAATCGTAATGTTTGTTGATGTTGCTGTGTATGCAAGTCTACGACAACGATGAGGATATGATGGCAAGGGAAAACGATGACAGGTTTTGCAATGAATGGTAACAACGAAGAATTTAGTTCTTTTGCAGGTGTGAAGAAGGATTGTCGGCATCGTGAATGGAGCTGAGTGGAGCAGCAAATGAATGTTATGCTGGAGGAAAGTCCGGGCAGCGTAGGATATTTTTGCAAGTTGGAAGGCGGAGGAACAACGATGAGGAGCAGCTAAGGGTGGTTGTGGTTGCGGAAGAGCAATGGAAAGCGCTGCGTGAGGGTGCAACAACGTTTTGAGTGAAATGGAAACTGGACGGAGCAAGGAAATCATGTGGATGATACTGCGTGCCACAACATGAGGGTTTTAGGAGAAGCGTGGGTTTTAAAGGGCAGATGTCGTACGGATTTCTGGAAGCGTGAAGATGGAAGCGACAACAACCAGAGAAATCACGTGGAGCAACGATTGGTGGTTTGCGTGGAGAGAAACCAACGACGGATGAGAATGTGAGTTGTTGGATCGATGTAGAAGGAGCATCTGCGTGAGGCTTTGAATGCGTGGAGATGGCAGATTTGTTGAGGAGGGGGTTTGAGGAGCATGTCGCGTAGAGGTGAACCAACAGTGAAGAGAAACGCAATAGCGTGGGATAGTCTCCATAAAAGCAAATGGAGTTGTGGATATGCATGGAGCAAAAATGCAGAACTGGCAATGTGAATATTGATGGCAGCATGAAAACTGAGGGTTTGTTGCAGGCCCAGGGCAGCACATATCCTAAAAAAAAATTCGTAAAATTTCCTATGAAAAAGAAACCCCAAATGGCAGACAAATGGCTTGGAAAACCTCAAATTTCTTTAGAAACTTTTTCCAAAAAACTTGATTTAGAATTTTTTAAATCCATTGCTTCAGATTATCAAATGAAAAAAAACCATAAAATTTTCCAGATCTTGAAAATATCCCCGCAAGAGCCGACTCTGAGGCCAAATCTTACCCTCCAGGTCCTAGATCTCGCTTCGGACAAAATGCTTTCTTTTAACCTGCAACCTGCAATAACAAAAACCAAACACCCAAAAATAAAATGTTCAAGAAACAAAACTAAAAACCCTAAAACCTGCTAAATAATTACAGTATTCACAGTTTAAAGGCTCTAAATAGCTAGATTTGTCAGTATGCCACATAAATATTTTTAAGATTTTATATATAAGATGACGTGCTTCAGAAAACACTTCATGCATTCACCAAAAAATTTCAAATGATAAGCCCAAGATCAAAACTGGCTGGGCTCTTCAGAAAATGCAATCCGGGAGTTGGCTGGTTCAACTGAGAACTTCCCTAAATGCACGGTAATCTCAAAAAAAGGATTTTTTGCATAGCTTAATTCAACCATTAACAAAGAGGGAAAAAACGATACTAAAATCCAGATCAAATGGAGATACCTGCCATCATATTTAGAAATTTGGCTACCATTCAAACTCTAGCAACTAAACAAGATACCTGTGTTTAAAATCACTCTTCATCAATCTATCATCAATGGCTAAAAACAAATTTATGCAGAAAAATAAAACATCTTACAAAAATTCTAGAAGAGTAACACTAGCAAGATTTCAACCCCAAAGTATTTCTTTATTGCACATGAAAAATGACTACAAGGGAGCTTTCTTTAGCACATGACTCTAAGATTGAATTATCTGAAATGACCCCTGACACCCTATTTAAAGGAAAATTTTCACAATGGCTAGTTCGAGTGATCCATGTCAAAATGATCTCGACCGTCAATAAGGATCAAAATCTCTTTTAATCTCATCCGTTGAAATTTCAAATGCATTTTAATATATTAAAAAATTGAAATCTTGCATTTATTTCCTCAAAACTTTGACTTATTATTATTTTGTTAATTTTTTATTTTAAAATTTTTATTTATCTTTTTAATTTATTTTAAAAATTTCATTTTATTTATCTTTTATTTTTTAGTTATTTTTTTAATTTTTTATTATTTATATCTTTTATTATTTTTATTGGACCCTCGAACTTAGCCTTTGGAAAATCACCTAGGACCTAGGACTTATGAAGGGATAAAACATTTTTTAACCCTCAAGACACTTTACATCATGACTTTTACAATTTTACATCTCAAGGGGGAAAACCCATTTGACATAGACCATCCTAGACCACCCAATTCTGCGACACAAATATAATCTAGAAGATCAAGCAATTTGTAATAACCTAACCAAATAGTTAGAATTATTTCCAAATTACTTTTACATAGACTCGACCTAGCACACTAGGATTCCCCTAAGATTCTAATGACAAAATCCATTCCGACTTTGGGGTTAGGCTGAAGGAAAACTCTGCCGATCATGGATCGGTGAGACAAAAAACCTTCCGTAACGTAGATCATCACTAGAAGATTAGGTTTACCTAGGCAAATACATACATGACACAGATCTGCTAAAATTATTTACAATTTACACATGCAGACTGGATTTACAACATAACATGATCAGGCTGATGATGACAGTCGAATGGCACGGACATATCGATTAGGCACTATCCCTTTTTCGAAAAACAAGGTGTACTGCTATGGGTAGTTGACACATAATGGTCAACATCTGGCTCTACTTGGGGACATGTTGCTGCATTGTAGGAATGTGAGAATCCAGAATTTGCATCCACACAACACACAACAAAACATAAGTAGCATCCATCCAAAAATTATCATATAACATTAAGCACAGAAAAGATATAAGCTTTTCATTTATTAACTATCTTGTAACATGAAAAGTAAATCTAATCCTAAAACAGAAATGAAAATGCTGAAAAAACAAGGAGTATGGTTAGAAATACAGAGGATGCCCCATGGCATCAGATGTGTTCAATATAGTGTATACTGAGCATTTGCCTGCTTTCAGGCAAATCTGTCGGCTGCTTCTCGGATGTGCCATGTCCAATTCTACATATGGTAGGACTTTTTCCTATCGGAAAATCAAGTTGCTCACGACCATCTGATGTATCAAATCGCCTTATCGTTCTCTTTCTTTTGCGTTTTTTCTTTGTGGTAGGCTGTATCATTGATGACGTGGAACTTTCTGCTTCAAAGCTCTCAGATGAAGTATGTAAGATATGCGTGACATGTCTTTCTTCATCTTGCATCTGATCTTTTATCGTTTTTAATTTTATCTGGATCACCTTCAATTAACCACCTTTCAATCGAACCAATGACCTCCTCATAATAAGATGGAGCTTGTTGCAGCAGATAAGGAGGCTTCGGATCTGTTGATGTTTCCTGGTTTCTTTCATCCTCTGACCGCTATTGAAATTTCTATACCTGTATTGTAATGGCATCCATCTGGCTAGAGTGTTCAAGCTTCATAGCACTGATTTCCCTGGCATGGTCTTCTTCCATATCTTTTATTACTTTATCGTTCTTTTCCTTTATGGTCATCAAGCAATGCTGCATAGAGTTTATCTCTTTCTTATGATTTGCTCGCATGGTAGCCAACTGATTATTATAATCAAATGTCATGATAGTCATTTCTTCATTCATAGTTAATAACTTGTTTTGCATAGAATTAATTTCCCTATCATGATTAGCTTCATGGTTTCCATTTCCTTATCTTGCTTTTCCAGGTGGGTGCATAAAGTTCTCATATCATTTGCGTAATCAGTTACAAATTTTTCTTGATTGATCTCCATATTTTTTACCAGCCGCATTAGTTCTTCTATAATTTGCTTCTGATTTTCCCTTTCATTGCCGACACTAATTTTACAATTTGTCCTTGCTTTTCCACTATCATGGATTTGATCTGCAATGGTACAGGTGGATGGCACATTCTGATATGAAGAATTGTCTTGAAATCTTTCATCGACAGCTGGACCCTTCATAAGATTACTTTCATTCTGTTGCATAATTTTAGGGGCACAAGGCGAGCTATCTTGATAACCATATCTATCTATAAAAGAATTAACAATGTCTTGTAAAGAAGTGAAAGAATCTTCAGGACAATTATTAAACCAATTCAAAGCATCACCCTTTAAAGAAAAGACAAATAGACGCATTTTGACATCTTCATGATCATACTGAAGAGATCTACAATATATGATCATCATACAAGTAAACTTGCATAAATTCTTTCTAACAACGACTGAATCACCACCCGAGAACAAAGGTAATTTAGAAATGGCCACTTCCGGACTATCATGGAGACCATCAGTAAAATGACACGGGGTAAACGAATAATCCATGATGAATAATGAGGGACCAAATGGATGTTAGAGAGAGATCCCTGCTCAAGAAAATCAAGAGATGAAAGAAGTGGAGTCACCACTTGAACATGAATCTAACTCTAGGATCCAAAAAGCAACAAATAAGGAGATATGAGGGAGGCTTCTTGTCTGGGAAAAAATAAATGAAAAGAAATGGAGTCACCACCCAAATAAGAAACGAACTAAAGAGTAGGCGCTGAAGGTACAATTAAATGATATGACAAAAGATAAGGTGATGAAAAGATCAAATGACGCCAAAGAATGTTGGCCGTTTGACAGGCTAATGAATGGCAGAAAAGATGCGAAGATGCCAAAAAATGTTGACTTTGTCAGCTCAAATGAGAGATGAGAAAAATTAAAGATGAATGATGAATGTCATTGGAACGCTAGGGACGGAAAAAATCTATCCTCAGCAATGGCACCAAAAAAATGTTGTCGCACAGACTGTCCAGGCAGCGCGACAACGCTCAGACCGGGGGCTGTCACCTTGATCCCCGATCTCTCCATTTAAGTCATCTCCCTGAAGTAGGCTAAGGGGGGTAGACCCTATGGGATAAATGAAGACCAACTGGGAATTAGCTGGGTTGGGAGACACAGCAGGGGAAAACAAGCACTTAATCAATTTTAGAATTTGATTAGATCTTTAAATGCTTAAGACCAGTGCCTTATGGAGTTAATTAACTGCTGTTGCTTATGAAGTAATCTAATGATTGCTTGAAAATATTTACAAGATTTCCAACATGTAATGCGCATTATATAATCCAAGGAATGATTAATTTTACCAGATGCAAAATATTCAATGGATGCGCCATGCCTTAGCAAATAAATTTCAAAAGATCCAATCTTTCAAGAAACCATGAAATTTAAATGCTAACCAGTTTCGAATAGTCAATCTCTAGATATAAACATTTAAGCACATTTAAATACAAAGAAGTGACATATATTGATAAAGAAGCTTCAAACCCACAAATTTAAAAAATCATTTGTTCAATATGCCAAGCAAGACGAAAAGTTTTCAATTATTTTAAAAAATGATCAAAGAATCCACTTCCCACAAAAAAAAATAAAAAATTAAAATATTTTTGGACTTTTTTTAAATTTAAATTTTTAAATTTTTTTAAATTTTAAATTTTTATTATTTTTATCTATAAAACAAAATGAAACTCAAATATACTAATTCTAAAAAATAAAAAAATAAAAATAAAAAACCCTAAGTTAAAAGAACTTTAAAATAAATAAAACGGTCTAATTCTAAAGCTATATAACAAAATGAAAATTTATAAAAAAAAATCTAAGTCCTAAATTTCAAATTAACATATGACAAAACTAAAATTAAAATTATCTCATATTAAAACTAAACTTCAAATTTAAAACGAAAATATACACTTCCTTATCCTAAAAATGTCTAAACTAAAACCTAACTTATCCAATATACAACAATGAGAATCGATTTTTTTATTTTATTTTTCATATAAAAATATGGTAACCTAGGGAGCAAAATAAAATTCTAAACTAAAAATTGAATAAGTAAAAAAGGTCTAACCCTAAATCATGAATATTCTAAGCACACAAAAATTAAAAAATCGTAATGTTTGTTGATGTTGCTGTGTACGCAGGTCTACGACAACGATGAGGAGATGACGACAAGGAAAAACGATGACAGGTTTTGCAATGAATGGTAGCAACGAAGGATTTAGTTCTTTTGTAGGTGTGAAGAAGGATCGTCGGTAGCGTGAATGGAGCTCAGTGGAGCAGTGAATGAATGTTACGCTGGAGGAAAGTACGGGCAATGTAAGAGATTTTTGAAGGTTGGAAGGCAGAGGAACAACAATGAGGAGCAGTTGAGGGTGGCTGCGGAAGAGCAATGGAAAGAGTTGCGTGAGGGTGCAACAATGTTTTGAGTTAAATGGAAACTGGATGGAGCAAGGAAATCGCGTGGATGAGACTGCGTGCCACAGCGTGAGGGTTTTAGGAGAGGTGTGGGCTTTAAAGGGCCGATGGAGTACGAATTTCTAGCAGTGTGAAGATGATAGCGACAACAACCAGAGAAAATGACGTGGAGCAATGGATTGGTGGTCTGTGTGGAGAGAAACCAATGACGGATGAGAATGTGAGTTGTTGGATCAACGTAGAAGGAGCAACTGCTTGAGGCTTTGAATGCGTGGAGATGGAAGAGTTGCTGAGGAGAGGGTTTGAGGAGCATGCCGTGTGGAGTGGACCGGCAGTGAAGAGAAACGCAGCAGCGTGGGATAGTCTCCGTAAAAGCAAATGGAGTTGCGGATATGCGTGGAGCAAAGAACACAGAACTGGCAATGCGAAGATTGATGGCAACATGAAAACTGAGGGTTTGTTGCAGGCCCAGGGCAATGCCTACCCTAAAAAAATTCGAAAAATTTCCCGCGAAAAAGAAACCCCAGACGACAGACAAATGGCTTGGAAAACCTCGAATTTCTTCAGAAACCTTTTCCAGAAAACTTGATTTAGAATTTTTTAAATCCACTGCTTCAGATTATCAAATGAAAAAAAACCATAAAATTTTCCAGATCTTGAAAATATCCCTACAAGAGCCGACTTTGAGGCCAGGTCTTACCCTCCAGGGCCTAGATCTGGCTTCGGACAAAATGCTTTCTTTTAACTTGCAACCTGCAATAACAAAAACCGAACACCCAAAAATAAAATGTGCAAAAAACAAAACTAAAAACCCTAAAACCTACTAAATAATTACAGTATTCACAGTTTAAAGGCTCTAAATAGCCAGATTTGTCAATATGCCACAAAAATATTTTTAAGATTTTGAATATAAGATGATGTACTTCAGAAAACCCTTCATGTATTCACCAGAATATTTCAAATGATAAGCCCGGGAGCAAAACTGGTTGGGCTCTTCAGAAAATGCAATCCGGGAGTTGGCTGGTTCAGCCGAGAACTTCCCCAAACGCCCGTAATCTCAAAAAAAAAGATTTCCTGCACAACTTAATTCAACCATTAACAAAAAGGGAGAAAACGATACTAAAATCCAGATCAAATGGAGATACCTGCCATCATATTCGAAAATTTAGTTACCATTCATACCCTAGCGACTAAACAAGATACCTGTGTTTAAAATCGCTCTTCATCAAGCTATCATCAATGGCTGAAAATAAATTTATGCAGAAAAATAAAACATCTTACAACAATTCTAGATGAGTAACACTAGCAAGATTTCAACCCCAAAGTATTTTTTTATTGCACATGAAAAATGACTACAAGGGAGCTTTCTTTAGCACACGACTCTAAGATCGAATTATCTAAAATGACCCTTGACACCCTATTTGAAGGAAAAATTTCCCAACGGCTAGTTCGAGTGATCCATGTCAAAATGATCTCGACCGTCAATGAGGATCAAAATCTCTTTTAATCTCATCCGTCGAGATTTCAAATGCATTTTATTATATTAAAAAATTGAAATCTTGCATTTATTTCCTCAAAACTTTGACTTATTATTATTTTATTAATTTTTTATTTTAAAATTTTTATTTATCTTTTTAATTTATTTTAAATTTTATTTTAGTTATCTTTTATTTTTTAGTTATTTTTTAATTTTTTTATTATTATTTATATCTTTTATTATTTTTATTGAACCCTCGAACTTAGCCTTTGGGAAAAATCACCTAGGACCTAGGACTTAATGAGGGGATAAAACATTTTCTTAACCCTCAAGACACTTTACATCATGACTTTTACAATTTTACATCTCAAGGGGGAAAACCCATTTGACAAAGACCCTCGTAGACCACCCAGTTCTGCGACACAAATATAATCTAGCAGATCAAGCAATTAGTAATAACCTAACCAAATAGCTAGGATTATTTCCAAATTACTTTTACATAGACTCGACCTAGCACACTAGGATTCCCCTAAGATTCTAATGACAAAATCCATTCCGGCTTTGGGGTTAGGTTGAAGGAAAACTCAGCCGATCATGGATCGATGAGACAAAAAACCTTCTGGAACGTAGATCATCACTAGAAGATTAGGTTTACCTAGGAAAATACATACATGACACAGATCTGCTAAGATTATTTACAATTTACACATGCAGACTGGGTTTACAACATAACATGATCAGGCTGATGATGACAGTCGAATGGCACGGACATATCGATCAAGCGCTATCCCTTTTGCGAAAAAGGGGGTGTACTACTATGGGTAGTTGACACGTAGTGGTCAACAAGCCTCACTGTGGCTCTTTCTTACTCTCTGCAATGCACTTCACTGGATCTGGAAAAATTCCTCCAGCGTCACTGTCTATGTCCCTCTCTGTCTCTACTTCCCTACTGAAGATCGAACTCTTCCAACACAGTTGGCTCTCTGGAAAATCGAACTCTCCAAGGAAATCAAACTCTTTGTGGTTCTCACAGGTGTATTCTCCATCAAGCCATTGGCTTCTTCTTATAATATTTTGTTGGAACACCAACGACCTAGATTAGAACTTAATAAAGGGCCCAAATTATTTCCTTGTCAATCCGTGTGAGTTCTAGATGATTCAAACCTTATCTCAATCAATATTGATTATTTAACCATATTCCCTAAGTTTAGACTTAACAACATATTTAAAAATCGGCTAATAATCTAATTGAGCCATTTGTAGGTGGAATTTCCAGAAACGGTTTCTAGGTTTTGGAGATCTCATGTATACTATCCTCCACAAAATTCTGAGACTAGAACATCCCTGATGCTACAAAAACTAACACTCCCTCTTAGTGAGGAAGGTGTTCTAGTGTTGTAGTGCTACAACACCTTGTCTCTGTATCACCCTCTGTCACACTGTTAATGTTTGGCCGTTGTTATTGCCTACCACTGCCCACCAACCACTGCACAACTCTGATGTTGCATCTTTGCTACTACTAATACTGCCATACTGCTAGCAACCCTGCATCTACACTACAACTCCCTCTCAATTGTTGTTGTTGCAACTGCAACAATTGCAACTAAGAAGCATCCAATATACTAAATCAACTAATTTCAATATGATGCATCTGTCTCCTGAGCATCTCACTGCTACTAGCCACCGCACTTTCCATCAAGGAATCTGTGCTATTACTGACTCTCCACCATTGCCAACTCTGCACTGTGCTCCCCAGTACCTGACTGCTACTAGTCTGCAACTGTCACTCATGAATTCTGACTGCACCTCTAAGACTGATCCATCCTGCTACTGAGTACTGTGGGCCCCTGTAGCAAGGTGTTGATCCATGAGGAAACCTCAATGGAACCTGCCCAATCTCTGTAATCTCTGGGACAACAACTCCAAGTCACCCCACCTCACTCCTGGAGGTATGGCTTCCGTCCTAGCGAAGTATTCCTCCAGCCTGGAGGACAACTTGTCTATCTCGGCTAACATTGCTGCTTAGTCCTGCCTCTTCTGCTTGTCTTTCTTCCTGAGAGGACACTACCTACTGTAGTGACCAAAGTCACCACATCTGAAGCACTTAACCTATAAAAGGTCCTTCCTCTTCTTCTACTCCCTCTGGCCCTGACTGGGACTCTTGGATGCTATGGCCACATTGTCTTCTTTCTTCTCACTCTTCACACCCTTGTTGTTACTTCCGCTGATGGTATTCTTCAATAGAGCATACCTCAACTCCTCCTACTGTAGATCGATGCACATCCTGTCCCATCTTGGCAATGTGTCTCTTCCTAAGATACTTTGGACAAATCCCTGCCAATCCTTTGAGACACTGTTTCGTGTTAGTCATACAAGCTTTGTGGATTGGGGCACCTCCCCAATGACTACTAGCTGATCATGGACATCCTAAATCCTTGTGAGGAAGTCATCTATTCTCTCGACCTTTTGCATCCTGACGCTTCTGAGCTTCTCCTGGAGAAACATCTTCTGTTGCTCAGAAGAACTTTGATATAGCGTCGAATGACTATCCCACATCTCCTTGGTCATGTTCTGACTAGACATGTGTGAGACTAAATGATCTCAGACTCCATCCAAGATTATCTGCTTTGCCTTCGCCATTTCTCTTATGTACTCCTTTAGCTGATTAGTGTCCTGGGGTACTTCTAACACATTATCTATATAGGATTTCAGGCCATGTTCATCTAGAAGGAAGGACATTCTAGCTTTCCAGATGACATAGTTGGAGGCTCCCTCCAACCTATCTTGATTTCTAAGCCCAATTGTGGTCATCTCTAAAATTGTCAAAAGCTCCCTCTTTCCCTCTGCTTGGCTGCTACTCTGCTATTCGCACTCCCTTCTGGAATGTGTAATACTGCTAGCTACTACTGCCACCTGCAACTGGGAAAATAAAACTTCTAAAACTCTAAGTCCCCTGAGATAAATTTTCCCTCTATTATATGTGCTTCTCTCTTACACCCGACATTTGTTCTGCTACTGCAAGCTGCTGCAAAATCCTCTGCGTCCAACCAAGGAATCTGCTCAGCGAAAATATGAGCTGCTACTACTCCGTCTAACTATTGGAATCAATATTCTAGGAAAATTGATTTTTCTACCAACCTACAACTGAAAACCGAACCCTTGCCTAGCAATTTGAACTACCTGTCTGGGTACTGTGCAACCTCTAAGAATTTCGGCTTGCTACTCCCTCTGAACAATGAAATTCCCTTCTCCGCTTTTGAGCTTCCCTACTAATCAATCACACTCTGATACCATGTGAAAATTTCAAATCTAAAATTCTATTGTAGCAACTGGAAATTATTTTTCTAATTGTTAATTTAATTTAGCAATTTATCTGCTACGACGAATATAAAATAATTCATACTGCAACCTTTACAAATAAACCGTGGAAGAAAATAGTGCTGGAAACTGAGAAAATACTAGCACATGCACACATAAAATTTGGCACAATTATTTATGGACAAATGTCCCCAGAAAAACCCAACTTAGGAAAACCGGTGCAACAGCTGAGGGTTTTATTATTATGTAGTAGTGAAAAATTTTGAGTACAATCTAGATGCCGAAAACTAGCAACCCTGCAGAGAAATTTCTGGCAAAAATATTGTGAGGAGTTTTTGTCACCTCCACTAGCAATCCGGGTTCTCACTGCAACTCCAAGTGAGCCTTCCAAACAACCTTTGCATAGGCCTGCGTCACCCCTGCTCAGTCCTTTCTACGTTCTTTCTGAATCAGCTTCTCCTGTAGCGGTCTTGTCTGCCACTGGCTGAGAAACTGTCTCTCCGACCTTTTGGAACCCTTTCCCGAACTTTAGAACTGAAATTCGGCTTCTCTCCAGCAAATTTGAATTGCCTCTAGAGGTTTTCGCGCAGCCCCTGCACCAGCCGTGTTACCCACCATTTTGTGGGTAATATCCCTAGGGGAAATTTTTTCTCCAACATGGTCCTCAGCTGGCAGCCAACAACCCCTTACATTCATCAACAAGCTCATTGTTCCTTTTCTCCGCCACCTGAGCCAGCCATGTGGTCCCTCACCCATCTTCCATGATCGTATGTTTGAATGTGGGCCTCCCGAATCTAAAGGTATGCCTTGTCATTTTGAAATTGAGTTTTGTAGTTTGCTTATAATGGACACTTCTGGGCATGGACTAATGAGGGGATTCGGTGGAGAGAATGGGCTAGGTCTATGCTTTTGTCCCCTAGACCCCTTTTAGGAATTAACCGTGGATTCTAGTCCCTTGGGATCTCTTTTACTTGCCATTTGGTTTCAGGGATGGTATTTCACAAGAAAACCCAATTTTGGTTGCAAGGTACCACTCCCTTGTCTGCTTATACTCCCTCTTTCCATCCATTATTACCCCTTCCATCATTTCTCCCACCTAGGTCCACATTCCTCCATTGGGTCCACATAGAGTCAGCTCACCCCTTCTCCTTACCGACACCTTGAGTCATGGCTTGGAATGAAGCCCGGAGGTTGATGCAGCTAAAAAGAAAGTTAAAAGCATATATGGCCACATTCAACAAGAAAAGTACCACAAAGTGCAAAAGATGGTTGGGACAAAAACATTTAGCACGTGGGAAAAAATCAATACATGAGCTCTAACCCATCATCAATGACCATCACCCTGGTTCCAACAAGTTCTATGAGCCTTCTTCACCATATAGGAACCCATGATTGTCGCAACCCTTGGTGGACGATGAACCGCCCCACCTTAAAAGGGGGAATTCACTGCTATATCTTATACATCATGCTCTAACCCCTTGAGCCCCGAGCAATTAATTAAAGAAAGTCATAAAAAGGCAAAAGGCATATAAAGAAGGGTGGAAAAATCAAGGTCGGGGAACTTAATGTACCGTGATTGCTCCCTCCTATAAATTATAAACCCAAGTGTGGGCTTCCCTCTTCATAGCTACCCTTGTACCCCAACATGTGACTCAGGGTTGTCCCTTCTCATTCCCTAATTCATTCACCTATCTGCCACATGCCACCACCTTTTGACGGATGTACCTTGACTATATTATCCCCTTTAAAAGCAGAAACCACCTAATAGTGTACTTGGCTAACCCCATTAGCAGTTTAGGAGACATTGGCACATCCCGAAGCCCATTATGGAAGGGCAGGCCATTATGAAGTCCCCACCTGTGGTCCATGATTAGCTAAGCTCATTTACTCGATTTCTCTAATGACTTGTTATACTGGAAGCCTAGGGGACGCATTGGAGCTTATGCAGGATTGCAGATGGTTTCCATTTGGGGTTTGGTCTCCCTATATGGGGTCCTAATCCTTCAGAAGGCTACATTGGCACATATAGGGTGGGCGTTGAGATCCATGGTCCTCCACAGTAGAATATTGCACTTCATGGATCCCCACAACCATTCAAAGATTGCTCGTGGTTCACTTATTGGACAAGGAGGATGCACCTGATCCATCATGCCCAGCTGGCCCCAGATCTACACCATACACTTGGCAACTGATCCAGGACATCTACAATGATGTGGCATCTCCTACATTATCATCCTAGCCCTTGAGGGCAACCCACATGCATCTTCGATTTGTTTGGAGATCCATGAGGACACTTGTGTGCCCCCACAGTCATTTGGAGCACCACAGGTTATTACAAGGGGCCAACCCCTTTTCCACTACTTTTGAGAGTCCTATGCTTCATTGTGGCATCCATGGACCTCATTAGGCCTCTTAGAGAGCCCTACGACATGCATAGATTATTTTCTGACCTCTTGAGAGGCTTACTTTTTCATTTGTGAGCTAGTTTGTTGGGCTTGTCACCAACAGGCTGTATTAGTAGCACATTATTTTATTTTTGGGGCTTATGTAGGCCAAGGAGGCTAATTCAAACTCCTTAGATGTGTATAAATACAAGTGATGTGAGATCATTTTCGATCATCACTTTGAATTGGATCTCTCTCTTCTTTAGAGAATTTCTCACTTTTTGTTGGACGATTAATTGGAGCATTTATGGATGAATTTTGATGTATGGTTATAGGTTTATCTTCTCTTGGAGCTTCGTTATTGTCATTTGTGGATGGTTGGTTTATCTTCTCTTGGAGCTTCGTTATTGTCATTTGTGGATGGTTGGATATACTCTATTGCACTATAAGTATGAAATTTTTAATGCTATTCTTGTTACTTTTTCATATATGTTGGATGGGATTTTCATTGTTTTAAGGCTAATTGTTGCATGCAAATTGTTGCTTAATATTGTGTGATTGTCTCTATCATAATGTTCTCTCCATGCATTGGCCCTTGTAGTATGAGAGAAATCTCCTAGAGGTAAAATTTTACCTTGACAAGCCGTTCCTTTTGTGCATTTAAAGTATAAAAGCTGCAATATTGCTTTCACTTGACCTAGAGGGTTTGTGAAGTAATTTTGAGGCCTCCTTGACTAGAAACCAAGAAATCTTACACATAATCAACATAAACTCCATTCTCCCAAGTACTAAGGCACTAATCTACTATTTCACCTTCTTCCAAGTCTAGCCGCATTGGGGTGCCTAGGGCATCAATTTCCTGGCAAGTTAGCCACTGAAAAAGTTTGATATCCTAGGGTATCCTACGTTGGCCTCTCTTCTAGACCTCCTCTAGATTTGAAGACATTCTGATGGTGGAGTTGGGAGAAAATCCAAGCCCTAGCTCCGGGACCAAAACTTTCCCTGCCATCCCTAAGACTAGCACTTCCCAGGGTCAAAACAACATCATTGAGTCAAATACTTTCTTTGATCCTTGCCACCCTGTTTAGGGTAAGAAAATCATTGATTATTCCATACTTTCCTTGTACCCTAGACTAGGTCCACTTGGCCCCATGTGGCCCGCTCCTTTAAAGGACTATTGTTCAAGAACCATCCGGGATACCAATTCTAACAAGGATTTAGGGTGCCGCAAACTCCTTTCAAAGTCTATTCTCATTCACCTAACCCCCAAAATCCTCCTCCTTTCTTTAGAAGCAAATGGTTCCTTGCTTAGAAAACAAGCAAGCCCCATTGTTCAAAACCTTCTCAGAAAGGGTCTGGGTCACTCATATCCATTGACTTGTTACTCATTGATGACTCCATACATAGAGTCTCCTCCCATTAGTGATAGCCTGTAAATAGAAGGGAGCCTTAGCTGAGGTGACAGTGGGCTAAGACTCCATTTTTTGCCCTTGGCCTGGCATTTTCCCTTTAGGGGTTCCCCTTAGGTTCCCTGCTAGTTTGATCGGTAATAAGTCTCATTGTGGCTCTTTATACCTCTCTGCAATGCACTTCACTAGATCTAGAAAAATTCCTTCGACCTCACTGTCTCTGCCCCTCTCTATCTCTGCTTCCGTCCTGAAGTTCAAACTCTTCCAACATTGCTGGCTCTCTGAAAAATCGAACTCTCTGTGGTTTTCACAAGTGTATTCTCCATCTACCCATCGACTTCTTATAATCCTCTGTTGGAGCACCAACGACCAAGATTAGAACAATCAAGCGCCAAATTATTTCATTGTCGATCTATGTGAGTTTCTAGATGATTCACACCTTATCTCAATTAATGCTGATTAATTAACCATATTCCCTAAATTTAGACTTAGGAAATATTTAAAAATCGGCTAATTTCAGCCATCTCTAGGTGGAATTTCCAAAAATGATTTCTGAGTTTAGAAGATCTCATGTATTCTACTCTCTCCACAAAATTTCGAGACTAGAAAAACTCCATGCTACAAAAACTAACACATATACTACTGCAATTCTTCACTCTCACTTATCAGGCCTTCATTGTGTCGCGGATGCCAATCATTATCATGGCTGTGATACCATGTTAGATAATAAAAGCAGAAATTGTAGAGCAGCAACTGATAGAGAGAACCATATGAATTGACCTTGAATAAGTTTTCGGAAATGAAGCTTATATGAGAATACATGAAAAGGTGATTGTTCCTACTCCACTTAACTAGTAGCTAGTCGAAAAGTCTAAGCTAAACTAAAGTCATAAGTTAACTTCATTCCATAATTTACTTTCTAACTTGCATATGCTAGATATGACCATTAACTATATCCTCTAATAAGAACATCGAAAATACTGTTTTCCATCAGGAAAAGAAAATAACAATGTTTGTACCATGTAGAAGAATTACTCAGCAACTCAGTATTGAATTGAGGCTTCATGCTTTCAATCAAGGTTCCAGTATCAACAAAGTGCTGCTCATAAAATTCCTCCAAGATTCTCTGGAACCAGTCTGACATTTAATCTCTCTTTTGAAGTACCTTGAGAAATTGTGTATGAACTACTAAAACTTTTTCACATCTCTTTATGAAAACCAGATCGTTGTTTGCATTAAAGAGAGAGTATTCCACCTCACATAGTGTCTTAGGTAGTTTTCCAACATTCTTCTCAGCCACCATCTATATGTGTGTTTTTTCTTCATTTTTCCACTTTTGTACTTTTTGTTCTTCAATTTCTTGTCCAAGCTTTTATGTACAATTCACAACTGAATCAATGTTATATTCTAAATACAAGCATTCAATCAAAAACACTATATTTCATTACAAATTGAGCATTCATAAGCATTCATAATTTCATATACCTTCATGTACTTCAATCAGACTATGCACAAGCATACATAAAGAATCATCATATCAGGAGTACAAAGGAGAAAGGAAATAGTTATAGCAGCAATAAATCCTTCTATTTCCTCAATGACATTCTAGGTACACGATTCATGATGTTATTAATCTAGCAACGACCTAACTGTCATGTCAATCCAGTCAACAGTGGACAGACAGCCCAACAGACATGCATACAGTGCAACTTACCACATACACACCAGGAATGGATCCAACCAGGAATATCATCATGCAAGCATTATCCTTACAACAATTCGTATCTTTCAAACCGTTTAACAATATTTTGGAATCGTACTCTGTATCTCATCTCAATTCATTGAAAATTAGATAATACATTTTATCAATCATGCCCATCTTAAACAACTTGCCTGTGCAAAAGCGATCGCAACCCATCCAATAATATTTGGGATTGCAGCCACTATTAATGCCTGCATTTCCCGGTTAACAGGACCATCAAATCAAATCTTGAATGTTAATGAATATATTGGAAGTTACTAATATTAAATTTAAAAAACCAAAAATTGAAATTTGTGTTCCTGATCCAAAAGGAACTAACCCCTTTTCGTCCTATGAAGTCAGCAATTCTTCCACTGACAATCGCTCCCACCATTGCACCCACATTTGATAATGATCCAAATAAAGAGAACTGTCAGAAAAATTTAGCTTCAGATTGCTTTTTCTTATGTCCATGAAAAATAGGAATTTTCACTTGTCAAACCTTGTTGTGTGGTCCTAATAAAGTAGTCTACCTATCAAATTTAGAAGGATCAAATAAGATACCTGAGCGACAGTCAACTCTAGACTGTTCATTATCTCAGTCTGAGTTGGGGATGAATATCCGTTCTGCAACAGAATGACTGCCATCAATAATTCTACCCATCATACGTATGCGTTCAATTTCATAAGAATGACTACTGCAGTGAGTATACAACCAGGAATATCTCCACATACATATCACAAACATGGAACAACTATATTTTAGCAATTAAAGATGAAAATAAATCAAGGATGATTGAAGCTTTTGAGTTTATTACGAACTCCATCCTCCAAACCACACACAGAAAAAAAAAGGGCCAACAGACTTAAAAATCAAAGACTTTCACAGCATAGACTAAGGTTCCATTACCATGGACTTGTTAGCAACTTTGAAGTAGCCATAAGGGCACTTGGGTGTATAGAATCTTAATGACACAAGTCTAACGCAGGATTGAAATGAAGGCAGGATCAGTAACATGGGTAATGGGTATCAGAGATAAATATTCCAAAGCATTCCTAATTTTCATGACAGACTGCATATATGTTGAAGCTTTCATGCCAGGGACAGCAAGATGAGAATGCACAAAAGCATCTCTCTCTCTCTATATATTCTCTGATTCAACAAACTTACACAGAACCCATATTGTAGAGGCCCCAAAGCCACAACTGCAGTACAGAAAACAACAGTTGCAGTACTCCCCTGCACACTCTGAGCACAAAAATCCTTGTCGCTTTTATTTCTACTGTTCTTAATCACATGTTGCAACAATGGCTGCTTCACATCACCATTATCAAGCACTCCCGTGTCCAAATCAGACCTCTTGTGTCCCATTAGCCCCATTAGGACTGCACTGACTCAAATTCAAGGAATTCTGAACATAACCCAATTGGCTTATATTTATCTATAACAGCAACATCAAATAGAGGGCTAACACACAATATTCAGGTGATAGTTTTTTCTATTGAATTCGGACCTCCAGATGAAGAAAGAAAACACGGTGATTCAGCAGATATATGAATTCTGATTTAAGTATTTGAGCTTAAATAAGAGCTAGAAATTTAGTCTTGCAAAATATATTCCCTGATTTGCATACGTTTTGTCTCATGGATGTACCATGAGAAGCCCATTAAATGTGTCACTCTGTTGCAAAATCTAAATTCAGAATTTCTTGAGAATATGAGCAGGTTATGGTAGCGTTACTGGACGATTTTGTGTTCTTGATGGCCACATCAATGAGAAATACTTTTTTGTTGTTGTTAGTAGTTAATTTGAATAATAAGGCTATTAAATTGTAAAAACAAAAAGCAGGGAAGGGATGCTGGTGGTCCTAAAGGCTCCATATAGGGAAGCTAGTGGTCCTAAAGACTCTATTCTAGTGAACGTTAAAATTTTATTTCTAATTTCATTTCATTTGTTACTATCTTGCTGTAGTGAACCCGCGAACCTGTCTTGTCTTTTTCATGTTGGCTCTTCTTGTGTGTTCTTTTGCATGTTGGCTCTTCTTGTGTCACTTGTGTGCCAGTGACATTCGTTAGTGTAATGAGGTTTCAAATTTGCTCTATAAATAATGGAAATGGGTAAGATTTTGATAAAATTTAGTTTAAATTTTTGGAAATCTGAGTTATAATTTCCAGATTTTGAGTAGAAAGTTTTTAATTGTGTTAAATTATTACAAGATATATTAGATTTTTTGGAAAAACATAAATTCAAACCTTCTTAGTTTCAAATATTTTTAAAAGAAAATAATTTTGTTTATTTTTGCTTGAAAAATAAATTCAAACACTCCTATATCATAATTTTTTAAGAAAAAATAGCCAGGTTACAAATTATAATTTATGCAATTGTTTTACATAAATTATACAGAATTAACAAAGTTAGTATCAACATTTATACCAATGTTTCACATAATTTAAGTGGATAGTCCTAATGTTATCCATTTTTATGCAAGTCTTTCACAAAATTTAAGTGGATATTCCTGGTGTTATCCATTTTTATGCAAGTTTAACTGTCCGTAAATTTAAGAGTAAATGTAAATATACAAATTTAATAACAAGGATAGTGTTCACTAGCTATTATGCAAGTCTTCCACAAAATTGAAATAGGAAGATTATTAATGTTGTTAATTTTTACAAGTTTGAAATTGGATAGTGCGGAATTTAAGTAGAAGATTATTGATGTAGTTTTTTTAAGTAAATAGAAGTTTAAAATGGGATAATAAAAATTAAAATGGAAGAATACAACTAGTTTAATGTGGAACTTCTTTTCTAATTTTATAATAAATAAGTTTATCGTAAGATTTAGATGGTTTATAGTGGGTTTAGTTTTTATCAGTTTAAATTTTATGAATAGTTGAAAGTAAGAGCCACTTTCTAGCATATAAAAATTGCTCTTCAATATGTTAAGTTATAATGATGCAGGAGCATCCAGCTCCGAGGAGATAGAAGGTGGTTGACTGTCTCGAAAAGAAAACAAGAACAAGCCGAAGACTACATGTATTGCTGGACAGGTTATTAGACTTGTCATTTTTGTTTTTTTTATTATTTATTTTGTTTCATTTTCCAAAAGGCTGTTAGAAACCATAGGATTACAGTTGTGAATTGTTTTAGCTAGCAGTTAGTTATCATTTTTGTAAAAAGAAACTGGCTAACAGTTGGACAAATTCTGGTTGAACAGTTCAATCGAAAACAGAAGTAGTTATGCTTTCCAATTATTAAAAACAAAGTGAAAATAGTTAGAGGGGAGAGAACCTCCGGAACGAAGAAACAAATACAGTCCTCTGTAATAAAGAAAACAAATTATCTACCTTGCCAATTGATGATCCATTGTTAAATTATTTCATATGTTAAGTCCTATGTCTATTTCATATTACTTTCTACTGTGCTTAAAATGCATTTGAAACAATAAGACAGCAAGCTGTAACAGGAGTCGAGAAGGGTAAAGTGCTGCTACAGGAAATCATTTCCAGTAAAGAAGGGAGAACCAATCAACAGTCACCGACGAACGACCAGGTAACAAAATACGATGCCTTCATACCCTTTGCAAAATAATACAAGTGCTGAAAGCAAATGTGAAACAGTTTAATTTAATTAACCAGTTAACCACCGTCCATTACAAACAAGAGCGCACAAAAGGATTTCCTGAGCAGATAACGCTCATCGAAAACAAATTTTCTTTCAAGTGAAACTTCTTAAGCTAAATACAATAGAACAGGGCCATACGAGCCACAAAGGACAGGGAGTAGCACAACCCATCTACAACTCAGGTGACTGCAACTAAAAAGGAACAAGAACCACGAACATCGGAACCCTTCATACATTAACAACCGAATCATGGTCGGAAAGACCCTACCCGTTGTGTGAGACTGGGCGGGTTTCGAACTGCTCCGCGGAGATTGTAGAGAGAGCAAACCCTCGACGGCCAGCCACCTTAAACAACCTGCAAGCAGAGGTGGATGAGGGTTAGTGCAGAACTAGAACGAGAAAACAAGCTAATCCAGCAAACGAAACAAGCCATAAAATACATTGGTACATACTTGTAGTTGATAAGGCGACATTGCGAAACCGAACCCGATAACCAGAGCTTGAAGACAAGGAACGAGACTGTAAGAGTCTGAAACAAGCGTGAAAGCAGAGTATGGCATAGAACCAGTGCATACCTCAGAGGCAAGGTCGAACGAACCGAGCCAAAAGCGCGGAACTAGAGGGAACCCTGTCATAGTTACGAGTCAACAAGTTAACAGAGCCGAGAAACGAACCCATGCAACAGAAATTGTCCAGTGAAACAACAAATATACCATAGTACAGGGCAGGAAACTGTCGGTGCTATCGCCCTCATAGAAGCTCAACGCACAGAACGGAGGGAGCCGGAGGCACCAACTTACCTCGGTAGAGTAGAGTTCAACGCACCGAACAGAGGAGGCCCGCAGGCACCAACAAACCTCGACAGAGCAGAGCTGAGAGTCGAGCACAACAAACAAACGAAAGTGACAATAAGCAAGCAAACGAAAGTGACAATAAACGAGGGTAGGGTTTGTCAAAAGGCGGGAGCGGCCAGACCAAGAAGACCGACAGGTGGCGTCCCATGACCGGTGAGGAAGGACAGCAATCAATACAAGCAGATTGCAAGTGAGCCCAAAAATCCACGGAGGGTTTAATATCATCGCATATTAACATGACAGCTAACCTAAGCATAGGTTAATCACCGAAGGGTCGAGAGGGGCCTGTAACCTTGGCATGGTTACCAACTGCGTTCACATTAAGTTCCACACGATTGAAACAAACTACGCCACGTTGGAGGGCTGGGCCATCAAAAGTGGTATCAGAGCAGGTTTGCCAAATAGGAAGAAATGGAGGTTGGCAGAAGAGGAAGAGGAAGAGTAAGAGCGGTCCGGAGAATAGCAGAAGAGGGACTCCCTGAGGAGATTCGTGTTTTGCGTGAATGACTGGCAGTAGTAGAAGATAGGGGAAGGAGAGACCCAGCAGATGATAGTGATGAAGATGTGGCAGAACCGGAAGACGAGTTTGAAGGGGTGACACTGGAATTCCGGTTATTAAAGTCAGTTTTGCTGTCCAGTCATAAGCCAAAGCACGAGCTACCCACTTATGACGGAAGTTTGTCCACAGATGTGTTACTGGATTGGTTGAGTGAAGTAAATAAATATTTTGAGTTTGAGGAAACCAGCGAGGACAAGCAGGTGAAGTTCGCCGCCACAAAGGTGAAAGGACATGCATCCTTGTGGTGGGACAACGTTCAGGCGGAAAGGAAAAGGCTACACAAACAGCCTATAAAGAAGTGGACCAGGATGGAAGCAAAACTGAAGGAGAAGTTTCTGCCGAAAGACTATCAGATCATGTTGTATAGGCAGGTACAGAACTTGAAGCAAAGAGGGATGACTGTTAAGGAATTTACAGAAGAGTTCTATAAGTTGAATCTGCGGGTAGGGTATGTGGAAGATACCCCAGAAAAAACAACCAGATTTGTGAATGGATTGAGGGGGGAAATACTGGATGAAATCGGTATCCTCTCACCCAGAACTTTGGATGAAGCATACCAGTTTGCACTAAAGGCAGAGGAGAAAATTAACAGGAAACAGAATCCAGGAGAGGAGGCGGAACTGGCAAGGGGAAAGGTAAGGTTTTTGGCAGAGGCAGAGGTGCCGGTTCCAGTGAAGAAGGCAGCAGTTCTAAGTCTGCAAGCACAGCAGAGAAGGACAATAGCACTAGAGGAGGACGACCGGCTCAGCGAGGACGAGGAAATGGTCGAGGCAGGGGAACTGTCCAGTGCTATCGTTACCACAAGTGGGGACACAAGTCGTATGACTGTCCTGAAGGTGAAACGGTAGGTGGAAGAGGAGCTTATGTTGCTCAGCCAAAGGATGCTGAGGAAACACCTCAGGAAGTGGAGAACGCACCAGAGACGGGTGAAGCTTTGGTGTTGAATAAGGTGCTGTTGAAACCAGCAAAAGAAATTGCAGAACCTGACCAGTGAAAGGCTTTGTTCCGAACAGTTTGCAAGTCACAAGGTAAGTGCTGCAAGCTGATCATCGACAGTGGAAGTACTGACAATTTAGTGGCTGTAGAGATGGTGGAGAAACTGGGGTTGAAAAAGTTGAAGCACCCCACTCCCTACAAAGTGTCATGGCTGCAGAAAGGACATCAACTGTTAGTTGATGAACAGTGTGAGGTAGAGTTTCAGATAGGCAGGTATAAGGATAAAATCATCTGCGATGTTATGCCAATGGATGTCTGTCATATACTGCGAGGACGACCCTGGCAGTTTGACAGAAGCGCAGTTCAAGACGGGAAAACAAACTGTTATAAGTTTGTCAAAGATGGGATCAAGCACACGCTTGTACCCATCAAAGAGGAAAGTGCAGCTAAAACCAGTGGGGTAAAAGCATTGTTGATGGGCAGAAAAGAATTTATAAAAAAGATTAAGGATAGTGATATAAATTTTGCTGTCATAAGAAGGCCAAAGGCAGTGATACTGCATACACAGATTTCAGATTTGCCCGAAGAAATCCAAAATATGTTGCAGGAATTTGGAGACATTGTGGTGGATGACCTTCCGGATGAACTACTCCCCAGGAGAGGTATTAGTCACTGTATTGACTTGATACCAGGGGCAAGTCTGCCAAATAAAGCCGCTTATCGTATGAGCCCTAAGGACCATGAAGAAATTAGGAAGCAGGTCCAGGAGTTGTTAGACAAAGGATTGATTAGAGAAAGCATGAGCCCCTGTGTAGTACCGACCGTTTTGGCTCCAAAGAAAGGAGGAGAGTGGCGAATGTGCACGGATTCTAGAGCCATTAACAAAATTACTGTTAGGTATAGGTTTCCCTTGCCGAGAATGGATGATATGATGGACTGTTTGAGTGGAGCAGCTTATTTCTCGAAGATTGATTTGAAGAGTGGATATCACCAGATCCGAATTCGGGAAGGAGATGAGTGGAAGACAGCTTTTAAGACAAATGAAGGCCTGTATGAGTGGCTGGTGATGCCATTTAGGTTGAGCAACGCTCCCAGTACTTTCATGCGCCTGATGAATGAGGTGCTGAAGGAATTCATTGGGAAGTTTGTAATAGTTTACCTGGATGACATTCTGACTTTTAGTAAAACTAAGGAAGAACATTTCAGGCATGTTCGAAGTGTGTTGAGGAAGCTGCAGCAAAACAAGTTGCTGATCAATCTGAAAAAGTGTACTTTTTTTCAGCGGGAGTTAGTGTACCTGGGTTTTGTAATTGCGGAAAATGAACTGAAGATGGACCCAGAAAAGGTGGCAGCTATAGTTAGCTGGCCTTCTCCAAGAAGTTTATTTGAAGTCCGAAGTTTTCATGGACTAGCAAGTTTTTACAGGAAATTCATCAGGAATTTTAGTGAGATCTGCGCACCCATGCTGGATACGATCAAGAAGGCAAATCAGCCTTTTCACTGGACCGAAGCAGCGGAAAATGGTTTTCAAATTTTGAAAAGGAAGATTACCGAAAGACCGATATTGAGGCTGCCTGACTTCAACAAACTCTTTCAAGTTTGTTGTGATGCCAGTGGTACAGCCATTGGGGCAGTACTTAGTCAGGAGGATAGACCAGTCGCATATTTCAGTGAAAAGCTGACGAGAGTAGACAGAAATACTCAACCTATGACAAGGAGTTCTACGCAATTATACAAGTGTTAAAGCATTGGAGACATTACCTGTTGGGCAATGAGTTTGTTTTATTTACGGATAATTCTGCATTACAGTACATCATGTAGCAACATAAATTAAACCATAAGCATGCAGCATGGGTTGAGTATCTTCAGAATTTCACGTTTGTACTGAAACATATTAGTGGGCAAGCGAACAAGGTGGCAGATGCGCTGAGTAGGAGGACCCTACTCTTACAGGAAAGTACAATGCAGGTTTTAGGCTTTGAGCACCTGAGGGAACTGTATCAAACAGATGCAGATTTTAAGGAGGCCTATGAGGCCTGCCAAAACCCTCTGTTGAGAAATAGTAGTCCGTGGTTGGACTACAATTTACAAGAAGGGTTGCTATTTAAGGGAGGACAGTTATGTATTCCCAACTGCTCTATGCGAGAGAACATTATTCAGGAAAAACACAGTGGGGGTCTGGCTGGACACTTTGGTATAGACAAGACAATTTCACAGGTAGGGCATTTCTATTTTTGGCCAAAGTTGCAACGGGATGTACAGAGGTACGTAAGTAGGTGCAAGATTTTTCAACTAGCAAAGGGTCACAGTCAGAATACAGGTCTTTATTTACCATTACCCATTCCGAGTAGACCGTGGGACTCCGTCAGCTTGGATTTTGTTCTGGGCTTGCCTAAGACACAACGGGGTTTCGATTCAGTAATGGTAGTGGTAGACCGATTTTTAAAGATGGCGCACTTTATACCTTGCAAGAAAACCAGTGATGCTACTTATGTAGCACATTTGTTTTTTACTGAGATCGTTCGACTGCATGGTCTCCCAAGGTCCATCATCTCCGACAAGGACGTAAAGTTCACCGGACATTTTTGGCGAACCCTGTGGAAAAAGTTGAACACCCAGTTACAGTTCAGCTCCGCTTACCACCCGCAGACCGATGGACAAACTAAAGTGGTAAATAGGAGTCTGGGGAATTTGCTATGGAGCTTAACAGGCGAAAATTCATGGATGTGGGACCGTGTACTTACTCAGGCGGAATTCGCATATAACGATTCACCTAATCGCAGCACTGGTTATAGTCCCTTCCAGATTTTATACGGCATGCACCCACGCGGAGTGCATGAATTACGAGATTTGGGAAAGCTCGAAAAACGAAGTGCTGATGGGGAAGATTTCGCCCAAGCAATGAGCAACTTACATGAGCAGGTAAAGCTGAAATTACAGGACAATAGTCAAAAGTATAAGTTCAAAGTGTCGGGAAGTTCAATTCAACATTGGAGATGAAGTCCTTGCGTATTTACGTAAGGAACAGTTTCCAAAATGGGAGTACAACAAGTTAAAGTATAAAAAGATCGGTCCCTGCAAAATCATTCGCAAGTTTTCTGCAAATGCCTATGAGCTACAGTTGCCACCAGGGATCGGTATTTCTCCCATCTTTAACGTGGCAGATCTGTTCCCCTATGTCGTTGATCCGGAAGACAGTGCAACAGCAAAGCCACCGCGGGACACCAGTTGTGAGGAAAGTTCATGGATGAGACAGATGCCAATGGCACAACCCCTTGAGATTGAGAGGATCCTTGACACACAGGTAGCTAGGCGCACACGCAGGAAAGAATATCTGCGGTACTTGGTCAAGTGGAAGGACCGTCCGATAGAGGACAGTTCGTGGCTCAACGCAACGCAGATACAAAAAGCAGGCTATTCTGTCGACGACCTCATGGAACGGAGCCATGAATTTTTGCCACCCTGGGAGCCTGATGTAGGAGCATCCAGCTTTGAGGAGACAGAAGGTGGTTGACTGTCTCGAAAAGAAAACAAGAACAAGCCGAAGATTACATGTATTGCTGGACATGTTATTAGACTTGTTGTTTTTGTTTTTTTTTTATTATTTATTTTGTTTCATTTTCCAAAAGGCCGTTAGAAACCGTAGGATTACAGTTGTGAATTGTTTTAGCTAGCATTTAGTTATCATTTTTGTAAAAAGAAACTGGCTAACAGTTGGACAAATTCTGGTTGAACAGTTCAACTGAAAACAGAAGCAGTGATGCTTTCCAAGTATTAAAAATAAAGTGAAAATAGTTAGAGCGGAGAGAACCTCCGGAATGAAGGAACAAATACAGTCCTCTGTAATAAAGAAAACAAATTATCTACCTTGCCAACTGATGATCCATTGTTAAATTATTTCATACGTTAAGTCCTATGTCTATTTCATATTACTTTCTACTGTGCTTAAAATGCATTTGAAACAATAAGACAACAAGTTGTAACAGGAGTCAAGAAGGGTAAAGTGCTGCTACAAGAAATCATTTCCAGTAAAGAAGGGAGAACCAATCAACAGTCACCGACGAACAACCAGGTAACAAAATACAATGCCTTCATACCTTTTGCAAAATAATACAAGTGCTGAAAGCAAATGTGAAACAGTTTAATTTAATTAACCAGTTAACCACCGTCCATTACAAACAAGAGCGCACAAAAGGATTTCCTGAGCAGATAACGCTCATCGAAAACAAATTTTCTTTCAAGTGAAACTTCTTAAGCTAAATACAACAGAACAGGGCCATACGAGCCACAAAGGACTGGGAGGAGCACAACCCATCTACAACTCAGGTGACCGCAACTAAAAAGGAACAAGAACCATGAACATCGGAACCCTTCATACATTAACAACCGAATCGTGGTCGGAAAGACCCTACCCGTTGTGTGAGACTGGGTGGGTTTCGAACTGCTCCCCGGAGATTGCAGAGAGAGAAAACCCTCAACGGCCAGCCACCTTAAACAACCTGCAAACAAAGGTGGATGAGGGTTAGTGCAGAACTGGAACGAGAAAACGAGCTAATCCAGCAAACGAAACAAGCCATAAAATACATTGGTACATACCTGTAGTTGATAAGGCGACATTGCGAAACCGAACCCGATAACCAGAGCCTAAAGACAAGGAACGGGACTGTAAGAGTCTGAAACAGGTGTGAAAGCAGAGTATGGCATAGAACCAGTGCATACCTCAAAGGCAAGGTCGAACGAACCGAGCCAGAAGCGCGGAACTGGAGGGAACCCTGTCACAATTACGAGTCAACAAGTTAACAGATCCGAGAAACGAACCCATGCAACAGAAATTGTCCAGTGAAACAACAAATATACCATAGTACAAGGCAGGAAACTGTCGGTGCTATCGCCCTCACAGAAGCTCAACGCACAAAACGGAGGGAGCCGGAGGCACCAACTTACCTCGGTAGAGTAGAGTTCAACGCACCGAACAGAGGAGGCCCGCAGGCACCAACAAACCTTGACGGAGCAGAGTTGAGAGTCGAGCACAGTAAACAAACGAAAGTGACAATAAGCAAGCAAACGAAAGTGACAATAAACAAAGGTAGGGTTTGTCAAAAGGCGGGAGCGACCAAACCAAGAAGACTGACAGGTGGCGTCCCATGACCGGTGAGGAAGCACAACAATCAATATAAGCAGATTGCAAGTGAGCCCAAAAATCCACGGAGGGTTTAATATCATCGCATATTAACATGACAGCTAACCTAACCATAGGTTAATCACCGAAGGGTCGAGAGGGGCCTGTAACCTTGGCACGGTTACCAACTGCGTTCACATTAAGTTCCACACGATTGAAACAAACTACGCCACGTTGGAGGGTTGGGCCATCATATAATAAAAAATAAAAATAAAAATGACAAAAACATAATATTTAAATGATTGATTTTATAATTTTATGGTTAATTAATAAAAAAATTAAAATACAAATAATAGAAATGTAAAATAGCAATTATAGATAAAATAAAAATGATAAGACATGCATAATTTATGATAATTCATTTTAATATATATATTATATATATAATTCAAAATATATATTAATATTTATATATAATTATCATCATTTTTATTTTACTTAAAATAAAAATAGAATATATTTTTTTTATTAAATTTTAAATTAAAATTTGAACAAATTATATTAATATATAATTATTGAACATTTTCATTTTAATATAAAAAGAAAAAAAAATTGTTAAATTTTAAATTACAATTTCAAAAATATATATTAATATTTAATGATGATGATTAACATCCACTAAGACCAATGTGGTCTATCCGACCTCAAGAAAAGAGACTCTAATTGTCATTCTTCAAGATCTTGTTTCTGTGATCAAGGAGCCGGGAAAGAAGCGTTCGAAGCTCGCTATAGTTGAGTTGGCTTAATAAGTCAAGAATATTGGAGGTGTGGTTGATGATAGGGAATTGAGAGTGATGTGGGCAAGAGCCAGGCAGTCTAAAAGGAAGTGTTTTTCATCTTCCACCTTCTTAGTGTCACAAATATGACAAATTCTATCGTCCCAGGGAGTCTTGGGAGTAGACCACCACCCGGTCTCACTCTGAAGCTCATGAGAGTTAGTTCTAATTCTAGCGATGTTCATTCTCTTCTTAGTGCTAGTCAATAGAGAGAGATAATTCTAGTTATCAAGGGTGGGTTTGATCACCTCCTTACAATACCTTATCTTCCTTTTACCCTCCAGCTCCTTAGCATCTCACATCTTGTCCTTAAAACTGGGGCAACAGTATCTTTGATATTGTCCTTGCTTCCCATGATGATCTCCTCCTTAATCCCCCAAAGGTTGAGCTAAGATTGAGCATCTTGATGCCACTCGCGCTCGTGCTTGAGGTGCAAGTGGGGGTTTTGACTAAAGTTAGAAGCAATTTTTGGGAGCCTCTTAGATTCCATATTATGAAGCTTCTTCTTATACATCAGATATCTAAACATAGTCGCACTTTCAATGGGGGACAAACCAACTTCGATCAAGAGGATATGATAGGGAGTATTTCCCTTGATCTTGAGCTTATAGGGTATGAATTGCTTTTGGATCATCTCAATCTTTCTCCACGACTCCCTAGATATATTGCACCCCCAAAACTTCACATATGTATAAGATAATAGGGGTGATGAGAGTCTCAAAGAGGAACCTTTTTTTACTCAAAATGTAAAGATCGGCTGACTTACAATTGTTTTCAAGCTCATAATAAGTTTTCCAACCTCCAATAATTCTTTTCTCGATGTTATAATTCGAGTTGAGCTGATGAGGAAAGTCAATACCCAAATATTTATAAGAAGAAACTTGCTCAAGACAATGGTTATCATGGACGAAACTATCATGGGTGATATTTTTGGATTTAATGATCATGGCTTTAGTCTTGTCGGTATTAACTGTCATACCCATCTTAGAGCAGTAGACATGAAGAGTCTTAAGCTGCTTCTCTAGGTCATCATGGCTCCTAGCAAGAAGAATGATATCATCAGCATAAAGGAAAAGAGTAATGATAATACCAGTGAGCTCAATGCCTTTGCAGCTCGCAGTTTCCAAAAACTCCTCTGGTTTAGTGATGTAAATACCAAAAAGGGTAGGGGAAAGGGGACAACCTTGCTTAACCCCGATATTACATTTAATATCTTTAGACCACCCTTCGTTAGTCTTAATCTTGGCAATGACAGTCTCGTAGAGGTGAATCAAAACAATCCTCAGTTCAGGAGGAACCATGATCCCTTCAAACCTCTCCTAGAGCTTATCTTGAAGGACAGTGTCGAAAGCTTTTCTAAAGTCTACAAAACAATAGAAGAGGTTGGTTTTACTATTGTGACATTCCTCTGCGATGATCCTAAGGGTGACAAGGTGGTCAATGGTCGAGTGATGTTTCCTAAAACCAACTTGCCCATTAGCTCTTTTATCCTGGTTCTCAAGCCAAAGGCTAAGTTTTTTTTCTAGAATGAGCCCATAAAGCTTGGCTAGGATGTGGCTAATCATAATAGTCATGTAGGTAGAGGGAACACTTTTATCTCCATTTTTTAAGATAGACACAATAAAGCTTTGTGTCCAAAACTTACGGAAACCATGCTTTACAACCAAATTAAAAAACTTGTGAAAATGAAGAATATATAATTTAATAATAATATTATAGATTTTTTTTTAAATAAATAATTATTTAATTTTATAACTATTTATTATGAACCCTTTTTAAAAATTAATTGACTTTTTGATGATACATTCTTGTCCACTAATTATAAGATGAAATGTTGACTTTATAATTATAATATGTTTTTTAGTTAATAAGTGAGAGTTATTGGACAAGATACATCAAGAATTATAAACGGAAGTACCTAGAAAAGAAGATAAGATACTTAAAAAAAAAAACCATGTAATGAAAACTTTTAAATTAAATGAAAAATTAATAAATAAAATTATAAAAAACCCCAAAACAATAGTAATGGTAAATGAAAATTAAAAAAAAGAGTTTATGGTCATGATCATTTTGTTTAAATATTTTTTTGCTAATTAAATTATATAACATTAAAAAAATTGCTGTGGTTTATTATATTGGAAATTAGATTAACAATAAAAGTTGATGCTTTTTATTTCAAATGTCTATATATTAACAAGATATATACAAATGTCTATTAAGAAAGACTTTATTATGCAATAGTGCCACAATGCTGATAAATTCCAAGTGAAGTAGAAAAACCATAAGTTTGTTGAAACCATCAAGAGGGTGTAGAAATATCAATATGCCTGGGATGGCTAGATTGACTGGAGGTACAAGATTTGGTTTGTTGCAAAGTTGCGTCTCAATCCTTGTTGGTTCTTCATGTTCTTCCATTCCTAGTGGGGTTTCTTGAACTTTGTTTATCATCTTGATAAGTATTGGTCTCTAGTCCTCCCAAAAGTTATTGTTCTAGCTTGCGTAATGATGAAGGTGAATGTCATTACATCACATGTTGGCCAGAAGGTATGTTACCTTATTGATCCTTTCCCCTGGCGTGAGATGGAATAATGACTAGAATCATATGGATCATATGGTTAATATGTGTGACATATTTTTCTAATCTCTAGTCGTGGAATTTATTTATTTATTTATTTTCTTTGGAGAAGCTCCGTTGATCAATTTCTTTACTAATGAGATGACTAGATGAGAATTACCCTCCACAATCAGCTTGGAGAATCCTTGCAACGATGCGATAACAAAGCCAATATTTAGAGCTGCAAATTCAACTACTATATTATTTAAATGTCTCATACTATCTGTGAATAGACACACTGGTTTCCCTTGGTTGTCACAAAAGATTCCTCCAAGACCAACAGAGCCTATATTGCCATATCTATATATATATATATATATGTATGTATGTATGTATGTATGTATGTACATTGGTTCAACAAGCTTACATAGAACCCATATTATAGAGGCCTCAAGGCCACAACTGCAGTACAAAAAACAATTGCAACACTACTCTGCACACTCTAAGCATAAAAATCCTTATCGCTTGTATTGCTACCATTTTGAGTCACATGTTGCAACAATGGCTGCTTCACATCACCATTATCAACCATTCTCATTTCCATATCAGACCTCCTATACCCCATTAGGACTGCACTGACTCAAATTCAAAGAATTATGACCATAACTCAATTGGCTTGTATTTAACTATAACAACAACGTCTGATAGAGGGCTAACACACAATATTAAGGTAATAGTTTTTTATATTTAATTTAGACCTCCATATGAAGAAAACAACTCACCTTGATGCAATAGATATGCGTTCTGTAAAAGTGGCAAGTCTGATCTAAGTGTGAGAGTTGAAATAAGAGCTAGAAATGCAAAAGATATTCCCTAATCTACACACATTTTGACTCGTGGATGCATCATAGAAGCTCATTAAATGTTTCATTGTGTTGCAAAATATAAATTCATATTTTCTTCAAAATATGAATGATATGATAGTAATATTGAAGGATATCGTGTTCTTGATATCAATGAGAAATATTTTTTTGTTTTGTTTGCATTTGTTGTTAACCTATTGTAGTGAACCAGTCTTTTTCATGAATTTAACCAACTTGCTGTTAGGCTATAGTTGTTGAAGTGTGTGAGTATCTACCCAATAATCATAAGAGTTATTGTGAATGCAAGTTTAGATAGGAGTAAAAATGCAAATATACAAGTTGGTGTCAATTACACACCAAAAGTGGGTGACTCCATAGGAGAATTTTTCTCCTAGATTTGTCTTCAGTCGGCAGCCAACAATCCCTGACAGCTACTAGTGTAGTCGGTATATTGTGCCATCTAATAGTTTCTCCCCGAGTCAGTCGTGTGTCCCCTTGCCCATCTATCGAGAGCATATGTTTGAAGGTGGAAAATCCAATCCTAAAGGTATGTTTTTCATTGTGCAATTAAGTGTTTATGCTTGTTTTTACATGGGCATATTGGGCATGGATTATTGGGTGACTTGGAAGAAGGAAGGGCTTTGACTGTAGTCTTGCTTCCTCACCTTAAATGGGGGGTTAATCCTCAATCCTAGTCATGTGGGATCTCCCCTATTAGCTTATAGTTTCAGGAAGGGCAATCTCATTTTCCCATTTCACAATTTTCACTCCCCTCTGCATTTTACAAGCCTATTTCATCATCTTCCCTCTCTTATTCCATAAGGAACTGGTACAGCCCCTACCCTTGTCCACATGTTTGGGTCAGGCCTTGAAATGTTTCCCTGGAGGTTGATGCAATTAAAATAATGTTAAAAGCATATCATGGCCACAAGCAAGAAACAAAAGAAAATAATATTATAAATGCAAAATTTGGCCAAGATAGTAGAATAACATGTGGGAAAAAAACCAAACATGATCTATATCCCTTATAATTATGGCCATCACCTTGGTTACTAAGGCCCCATGGGTGGACCCAAATCATTCAGAAACCCACGCATGTCCCAATACTTGGTGGGTGATGAACTGTCCCACCTTAAGGGGGTAATAATTTCTTATATCGTACACAACATGCTCTCATCTCCTAGAGACCCAAGCAATAATACAAAGAAAAAGACAAATGAAAAAGTATGGAAAAATAAAGCTCAGGGTTACTCATTGTAGGAATATACAGGGTAAGTTCCTCAGACAGAACACCAAAAGGACACCGCTCACAAACAGATCATAGATCAATACACCAGTATTTTGACATGGTTAAAACCCTCAAAGAGGGAAACAGTCCACGACCTGTGCCAACGTGGCTACTACAGGCAATTTATTAATAAAAGAATGAAAATTTACATAAGCTTCTCTCATGCACGGTTAACCTACAAATGACCCTCCATGCGCTTTAAATAGAATTCATGGACCAATCGGGTGTCAAGCCACGGATCAAGTGTCGGTAATACCGAGGAGAGAATGAACCTTTGGATCACTACATATCGTGACCGTTGGATTTTAAGTTACAAAATGTACAACGGTAAAGAAACACACTTTACCTAACTCTATACCTAACTCTATACTAGACCAAGTTATACTTAACTATTTCCTATGTGTCGGAATATCCTAACATCCCCCCTTAAGAACAACTTGGGATAGGATTGAAGTATTTACAAATATGACACAATAGGAGAAGGAAGGAGGCATTAGAGCCTATCCCCCCTTAGTGACAACTTCCTGAACTCCAACCATAAATCGAAGTTTAGTGAACTTCGCCTTTGTGAGAGCCTTTGTGAAGATGTCTGCAACTTGATCATCTGTTGAACAATATTGCACTTCAAGAACATGGTCATGAATGAGCTTTCTGATGAAGTGCATGTGTAGTTCAATGTGTTTGCTGTGCTGATGCTGGACTGGATCTTTGCAAAGCTGAATGGCACTTTGATTATCACACCAAAGTGTAGTCGGATGTTGCTGCTGAAAACCAAACTCTGATAGGATCTGATGAAGCCACAAGGCTTCCTTACTAGCCTCTACGACACCACGATACTTTGCTTCTACTGAAGAAAGAGAAATGGCAGCCTTTTTCTTGCAAGCCCATGTAATAGGTCCTGAACCAAGAGTGAACACATAACCAGCAGTAGACTTCCGATCATCAGGGTCACCAGCCCAATCGGAATCAGTGAAATCAACCAATAGAGGAGATGCTGCAGCACTGTAATGAATGCCAAACTGAACTGTACCTCGAACATAACGAAGTATTCGTTTAGCTGCTTTCCAATGACTTTCACGGGGGGTTTGCATAAACCGAGCAACAAGGCCAACAACAAAGGAAAGATCAGGACGAGTATGGGTTAAATACAAAAGTTTTCCTACAAGTTGACGGTATAAGGTAGCATCAACTTCAGGGGAAGTTCAAGTGATTGAAAGTTTGACTCCAGACTGAAAGGGAGAAGGAGCTGGCTTACAATCTTCCATGTGAAAAAAGCGTAGAAGATCACAGGCATACTTGGATTGGGAGAGGAAAATACCTTCCTTGGACTGCAAGACTTGAAGACCGAGAAAATAATGTAAATGTCCTAAGTCTGTCATTTCAAACTTCTTTTTAAGGCTGGACTTCACATGGTTAATAAGGTTGGGATCACTACCATTGAGGATAAGATCATCAACATAAAGAATAAGAATGATAAGAGACTTGCCTTCTTTCTTGGTGTTGACAGTATTGTCAGAATGACACCTAGAAAAGCCAGATTCTAAAAGAAAACTATCCATTTTGGCATACCAAGCCCGAGGAGCTTGCTTGAGACCATAAAGCGATTTCTTAAGACGACATACAAGGCTGGAGTCTATTTGTATAGACCCAATAGGTTTTTCCATGTAGATTTCTTCATGCAAGTCCCCATGCAAGAAGGCAGATTTAACATCCATCTGATGGACTTCCCATTTGAAAGAGGCAGCAAGCAAAAGAACAAGGCGAACAGAGTTCATTTTGGCAACGGGGGAAAAGGTTTCAGTATAATCAATGCCTTCAACTTGTGAAAAGCCCTTAGCAACAAGTCGAGCTTTATGTTTATCAACTTTCCCATCTGGCCCATACTTGGTTCTGTAAACCCATTTGCATCTAACAAGTTTGTGTCCCTTTGGTAGAGGAACAAGATCCCATGTATCGTTTTCCAATAATGAACGATATTCTTCATTCATAGCTGCGTCCCAATCTGGATGGCCTGAAGCTTCTGCAAAGGTGTCAGGATCATAATTTGTTGACACTTGAGCTAGTAAAGAAGAGGCTCTTTCAAACTGAGAACGGGTACGACGCTGATCTGTAGGATCACCGGCAAGATAACCTCCTGCATCTCGAGTAGCTTGGACCCATTTTGGAAGTGAAGGAGCTGAAGGAGGCTCCTGAAAAGGTGGGGGAGGATTGTCATCCTCACTTTCATCATCTGAAGAAGAAATATGTTCAAAGGTAGAAGAGATAGAGAGAGGTGGCACATGCGCCGAACTAGGCTCGTAGGCCAATTTATTTTCATCAAACTTTACATCTCTTCTAATTATAACATTTTTGGACTTACATGAAGAAATCTAAATGGAACAACCTATTGGGTTTATACAAACAGACTCCAGCCTTGTATGTCGTCTTAAGAAATCCCTTCATGGTCTCAAGCAAGCTCCTCGGGCTTGGTATGCCAAAATGGATAGTTTTCTTTTAGAATCTGGCTTTTCTAGGTGTCATTTTGACAATACTGTCTACACCAAGAAAGTAGGCAAGTCTCTTATCATTCTTGTTCTTTATGTTGATGATCTTATCCTCACTGGTAGTGATCCCAACCTTATCAACCATGTGAAGTCCAGCCTTAAAAGAAGTTTGAAATGACAGACTTAGGGACACTTACATTATTTTCTCGGTCTTCAAGTCTTGCAATCCAAGGAAGGTATTTCCCTTTCCCAATGCAAGTATGCCTGTGATCTTCTACGCTTTTTTCACATGGAAGATTGTAAGCCAGCTCCTTCTCCCTTTTAGTCTGGAGTCAAACTTTCAGTCACTTGTACTTCCCCTGAAGTTGATGCTACCTTATATAGTCAACTTGTAGGAAATTTTTTGTATTTAACCCATACTCGTCCTGATCAAAAATGATATTCTCTGATCAACAATTTATATGATTGTCAAAAAAAATGTAAGCCAAAAAAAATCCCCAATATCTACGTAAAAAATCACTAAAATTTGTCCAAAACATTGCTGAATTTTGCCTAAATCACCTTGGGAATGGCCAACAAGTCCTTGAGTCACCTTGGGAATGGCCAACAAGTCCTTGAGTCCCCGATAAAGTCCCTATCAATCTAGGGACATTTAGTAAAGGGTCTATAAGTCCCCCAAACGTGGGAACTCAGTCTAAGTAAATGGGCCAACTCCTCATGCAACATGGTGCAGAACCAACAGACATCGAGATTCAGAGCCAACCTTTCATTAGTAAATGAAAGGTGAGAAAGGGATAAAAGCTAGTTATGAAATTAGCTGAAAATCTCAATTCTAAATGCAAGTTGTGATCTGAGCCAGTGAAACCGGAGTCGTGGATCACTCATAATTCCGACTCAAATCAGCAGTCAAACGAGCATATCTGAGCCTTCGCGAATCAAATTTTTGTTGACTATGAAGTCCAACTCGTGGTTGACAATGAGTTCAACTAGTGGTCAACATGAGTTTGACTCACGACTTCATGATTTCGGCGATTTACAAATCTTGGGCCATAATATAGGTCTTTGCAACAAAGTTGAACAAGATGTCAAACACCAAGCAATATTGGCCCTTGAATATTGAGTCAGCATAACAACAAAAAAGCAAAGCAAAATGTAGAAATAGGAACTCTTGGAGCTAGCCATTCTTTTTCCAATAGCCCCTTGTAATTTCCCTCTATTGAAAATCTTCAATGTCAAGTCCAGGTTTCCCACACATGACTCAAAGTCCAAGTCAAACTCAAGGCCAAATGAATACTCCTGCATTCATCACTAGAGGTGGAAACATTAGAACTTTTTTCACTCCTTATGCAAAACCCAATTCCCAACCTACCTTGGATGCCACTAGTTGGAAAAAAAAATCCATAGCCAAGTAAGGAAGATCATTGCTAACTTTTGGTACTATTCTGACATACATTTCCATTATGCCAAAAGTCCTTATTGACAAGTTGTTATTGTAGGTCCAAGGTTTAAAGCCACTTCTTCAAAGAGCCCTAGGATAGATTTATTGTTAGAGTGTTGAAGATGTCATGCTTATGCTATCTAAGTTACGTTCATCATGGGTAGAAAGAATGTGCACCATCATGAGTGATGGATGGACAGATCAAAAGAATAGAACTTTCATAAATTTCTTTGTATCTTGTCTTAACAAGCACAATGTTTCTCAAATCAGTGGATGCCTCAAACAAGGTTAAAACTGCCCAACTTATTTGTGAGATTATGCAGGAAGTTGTTCAAGAAGTGAGAGAAAAACATGTTGTACAAATTGTCACCAACAATGCAACTATTATATGGCTGCTAGTAGACTTTTTGAGATTAGGCAGCCCACTATTTTATAGACCTCTTGTGCTGCCCATTGCATAGAATTAATGCTTGAGGACATTGGTAAACTTCCTTGATACACATGAGGCTGTGGAGAAGGCAAAATCCATAACCAAATAACTGTACAATCACACTATTGTCCTAAACACCATGTGAAAATACACTAAAGGAAAAGAAATTGTTCGACCTACAATGACAAGATTTGCAATAAATTTCATATCTTTCCAATTTGTAGTTGAGCAAATAACAAATCTAAAGAGGATGTTCTTGGGACCTGAGTGGTTGGCATATAAACATTCCAATGCCCTTGAAGGCATTGAAATTGTTGCACTTGTGTTTAATGACGATTTCTGGAAAGATGCAAAAGAGATTATTGTTATGACGAGTCCTTTATCAAAGTTCTCAGGTACTTCAAGTTTTTCAACTTTTTCATTTTTAAAATTACATTTCAAGTTCCATTTCATTTTCAAAATTTCATAATTCATTGAATTTGAAAGCTTGAAGTTTCAAGATGAATGATGGTGACAAGCTCATTATGGGTTACATTTATGGGGCGATGGATCTCACAAAAGAGGATATGGGAATGAGGAAGCCAACTATACGCCTCTTTGAGACGTTATTGGTGCACATTGGGATAGGCAATTGCATTCCCCTTTACATTTGGCAGAATACTTAAATCCACAATACATTTTCAATAAGAGAAAATTGAATGAGAATAGGGAGGTTGGCAAAAGACATATCTTCCCTAATCAAGAAGTTGAAAGTCGTGTCCCTACCCAACTACAGGATTATAGGGCACTATCCAAATTATTTGCCTATACCGATATGAGAAAGGACTAAGATGTTACAAAGTACCCTTTGAGGCTTGAAGGCTTCATCAATTCAATTAATTTGTTTAAACTTTATTCTATATGTTAAATGTTTTTTTAAATTTTGTTGTCTTTATATGTTTACTATTTATCATCTTTGCTCTGTAATTAGTATTTACTACTCACAAACTCTTGCCACTTCTTGTCGTTGGTGGCAAAAACTTTGGTAGTGATACACCAAATTTTAAGAGATTCACCATTTGAATCTTAAACCAATCATGCAATGCTTCAGGTAATCAGCTCAATTGGAGCATGTTTGAAAAAATACATTCTAAGAAGCGCAACCAAATGACACAAAAGCACTTAAATGACCTTGTATTTGTCCATTACAATCTACGACTTCGCAACAAGCAAATTTTAAGTGAAACATTAAGCCTTGAGGAACAAAAGGCTTGGCATAGTCATGCATTATTGCATTTGAATTTGAAGGTTTAATAATTTGATTTGCACTTTAAAGTTCAAACTTCAATTCACATTTTCATGTCTTGTGATAATGACAAATTTGGATCATTCACCAATCGAACATGAAGAGATAGATCCAGCGTTGCAAAAATCATGATCAGGATAAAATCGACAAGGCTCTGCAAAAAAATAAATAAATAAATTTTGTAAAAATTGGGAAAAAAAGTCGGTAAAAATCAAAGGCAAGCAAGCGAAGGAGTGGAGGAGTCGCTTCTAGTTCTCACTCTAAGAGTCTTAAGACCTATTTTTTTCACTGATTAGCATGCGGTATTTTGTAAACTTTTAGAAGCAAATGCTTCTAGTTCTATGTAGTCACTAATTAGGAGTCAGTTTTCAATACTTTGGACTAATAACATATATGAGATACTTATTCACTCATGATATTTTGGACATCTATTGATATTAGGCATTGTTTGGACATGGCTTTATTGATTATCAATGAAAAATGTTTTTTAATTCAATATATATGTATATCTTTATTTATTGAATTCACCAAATTTTTCCCAATTTTTTCTCAATCCAATTAAAACTCTTAGCTCTTTTACCTCGCTAATTTATTGCCAATTCTGAATCTAATAACATTGATTTGAGCCCTAACTTTGAATACTGTATTAGAGATTAAAAAATCAGCTGCAACAATGTGCTCTGAAATGTGTGCTCTAGCTTTTCTTGGCAATGAGAAAATCATCTTTGGATATTAGTTGTGAAATTTTGTAAGTGTTGTCTTCGCTGATGAAAAAAAATTATCATGGACATCAATTGTGAATTTTGAAGTATTGCCTCAACTGACGAAAAAGATCAACTGTGGAAATAAGTTTTCAATATTGTAGTGTTGTCAACCGGAAACTACCTAGACTAACGAAAAGAGGTCTGGATATCTAAAAATCCGTACCCAAGTGAAAATCAGGTTTAAATTTCGTACAAATTTATGCTGTGGTTCATTTCCAATCAATTCGCTAAACAAAACATAAAACGTGCCTTAGCTGTGGTTGCTGAAGATCTATAATTTGTTCCCTAGTCGCAAAAGTATGTTGTAACTGTGCCCTGGCCACGTGTCAAAGGAGGTCTCACTATGCAAAAACAGCTCTGACGTTTACTTGAAATAAAATAGTTATAACAACAACTTTTGGTTCTTTTACAGGGGAAAGCTAGGGATTGACGTGGTCAAGCAGGACCAGCTGTAAACGAAGGTAGCCCGATCTCATCGAGATTCTTGACTTGTCAGACCCAGACAGATTTGACCGGTTCAAACCCGAGTCTACAAAGTTAAAAACAAACCTGGGGTGTAACCCTGCTTACCCCAGATCAATTTTGTGCTTGGTCCGACTGTCAAACCTTTTGTTACGGTTCGATCCAATTGAGTCTCGTGCCTACGTAGGCTACATATCACGCAGATTTCAAATTGGACAAGATTGTCCAGAAAACCAATGACAAACAATGTTACATGTAACATGGAATGGAATGGAATGCCAATGAACTTGGATGGCTTCTCCAAGGGAACCAACCAACACAATGATGTCCTTAAATGTCAATAAACAGCAGAATTCGCCATCAAGAAGATAGAACGAACACATGCTCTCTCTATTACTTACAAACGATGTGAACTCAAAAACCTATATAGTTAAAGGACTCGAGTGGCCAAGGCATCCATACCCTGGGAAAACCACGCCCAGAAGGAACAAACACATGCCCTCTCTGTTACTTACAAACAATGTGAACTCAAAGAACTGCGTAGTAAAACGACTTGTGTAGCAGGGGAGACCCACGCCCATCACTGCTTTAGGATACTGAAGTAGCCAAGGCATCCATGCCTTCGGTAACAATGTGAACTCAAAGAACTGCATAGTAAGACGACTTGAGTAGCCAATGCATCTATACAGGGGGAGACCCACGCCCATTACTGCTTTAGGGTACTGAAGTAGCCAGAGTATCCATGCCTTGGGTAACCCATACCATGTTTGCACACATGCTCCTGGCTACTTAAGTCCCTCTGCATCCAAGTTTCAAAACAGGTTAAAAAACCTAAAAAATTTCGAGTGATAAACTAAGATGAAGTTAAAAAAGAGATTAAGTTCTGCATCATAATAATGTCCCAAAAAAAAAAAATCCAACTGAACTTTGATTCATAGATAAGCTCGGGGTGCAAAGGTAACTCGATTTCTTTTACCACTCATGATCTCACCATTGCTCAAGAGATCTGCAGAGCATGAATGATGGCTTAAACTGGACACAATAAAAAGCTTTAAAACTTAAAAAATAAACACCCTACCGGCATGCTTTACCCAGAAGAGCAATTGAGATTGGCAAATTGTTTGCAACAAAAAGTCGTGGACCTAATCTCGCTACATTATACCAACTATGAAATAAGGCAACTTATTAGCTGCTTGCTTTCTTGCAACTTATCACCTCAGACTTGCACCTGGCCTATAGAAGAACAGAACCTGGTAAATAGATTAATATTCTATCAAAGCCGCCAATAAACCAAATGCCTATTAGCACACTAAACATTTGATGGGTTCCCAAACCCGTAAGTTTACGTCAATGCCAAAATTTCCACTACTTTCAACACAGAGGGCACTACACTGCATACACAAAGAATACCTATTCAGAACAGAACCCATTACATTTCAACAGGCAACACAGCTTGAGTCCATGCCTGCGGGGCTGTAGCCAAATGGCAAGCTAGAAAACCTGCCAAAATGATGGCCTAAGTTTAAAAGCAAGCTCATATGTTCTCTGTGTCTTGTTTTGACAAAGCGATACTGAGTTTGTGCTGTGCTAAAATGGAGAGAATGATAAATTTGCAGATGAAGCCCAGTACAAGGTACTAAGTGACTTCCACAGAATAGACGTTAATGTGGCTTGTTTTGAGCTAATGTGAAGGTGCTATTAGTGAGTTTGGAACTCATGTGACTAATAATAGATGGTAATGTGGCTTGTTTTACCTTAATGTGGAGGTGTACTATGCCAATGAATGATATCTTTGCAGATGAAGCTAAGAACAAGTACTAAGTAACTTCCACATAATAAATGTCAATAATATCCTTGTGAGTCCTCACTGACTTCGACAAAGTAGAAACCCCTCAGCGCCACTGTGGTAGCTCCATCGAGCAAAAGATAGGGTTGGGGATGAAGCTGTGCAAAAGAAGACAATGCTACTAACCTCGCGGTAATCAGGGGCCGGAATGTTGGCAACGCGGGAGGAGCGGCGCACTGAGACAGGACCTCTCTCCACCTTTGGCGTTCGCGGCTTAGCATTCCTCTGTAACAAACGCACATCACAACAAAACGCTTCAAATAACCAAAAAAAAACCAAAGAAGAGCATAACATCCACTGAACTTCAAAACAAACCTGAGGGGTTGTCTTGTGTGCCGAATTACGCGCCTCGGAAAAACCGTTGGAGAGCGCTACAAGGTTCAGCTCCTGCATTCACCAATTCGTTCATAACACTCTAAACAAAACAACAGAAAAATCCCAAATGCCTTATGGTTACTGACCTCCATCCGCTTCTTGTTCTCTTCCAGGCGTTGCTTGCGAACTTCCTCGTAAGCGTTGGCACTGTTCTTTGGACCCATTGTTGCCCTGCAAATCATGACACAGAGAAAGGCCAGCTATTAACTACAGAGAAGAGGGACTTTTCTGCAACTGGCTCAGGATCGATTCTCAACACACCATATGCTGATATAACCTGAGAATCCTCAAACTGGCATGCACAAAAAAAAATTACAGGAAAAAGGTATACCAAAAATTTGTATACAAAAACTTGATAGAAAAGCAAACCAGGGAATGAAAATGAAATGAGTACCTTAGAAAATACTCGTTATTTGCAAGGGGATAAAAGTAACAATTTGCGGAGTCCAGCAATATCGATAGTGAAGTTCGACTCTGCGAGACTGGAACTGGTTGATACTGACGTTTATAGAGAAGACATGTGTGAGAATATGAACGAGCGGCTGCGCGAGAGGGGGTAAGGCGGGAATTTGACCGTTAAAGCCTCGTTTATTGGAATTTGGCCTAAGCTAGGCTTAATCTTTGTGACCGTAAAACCTCGTTTATTGGCCTAAGCTAGGCTTAATCTCTGTGACCTAAGGAGCTTAAACTGTATTAATTTGAAATTCGGGGGGCATATTTTATTATTTTCTCGACTCTCACGCGCGAAATGGACCCTTTTGACAAGACCCAATAATTGATTGCCAATGGAGCGGTTCCTCGAATCGGCGGCCATTATAACGCACTCCAGTAAGAACTGCTAAAAGACCTATTGGAAGTATTTCCGCTGTCCAGTCCTTGAAAATTTGAGAAATAAACGGGCCTCCAACGGAATTTAGTACGAGTTCAAGTTGATTTATCAATTCCGATAATTGAAGTTAAAATTTACTTATTCGCTGTATTTAGGAGTCGCGGCTGATGAAGTGTCCGTACGGTCAAAAGTGACTATGGTAAAATGATTTTAAAACCTAAAACCTAAAATTTTAAAATTTAACAACTATAACTTGAAATCTTTGCTAAATTTTTTCTAAATATAACCAAAATTTCGCCAGACAACTCCCCTCATTTAACTACCCTACCGAAATGGCAAATGCAAGAGAAACTAGTTAGATCCCTACGGGTTCGTTGGTAATTAACTGATATTTTGGTCCTTTTCTCAACTCTCATTTTTATTAAAAAGCTTATTAAAGAACAATTAATTCCGGATACCCAAATTTTAGGGGGTAAATGAAGTTAGTTTAAACTTTAAATTTATTTTATCTCTTCAGGGTTATATTGTTAATTTATGGGCTAGATGCTTTATAAGTTTAACATATTTTCTTAATTTAAATTAAATAAAAGTTAAAAATTATATAATATAGGTAAATATTTTGATTGGTCAAAATAAAAATAGATTTCATATTAACATATATGTTATTTTAAGTAGAATTCTACGGAAAAAATGTTATTTAAGTAGAATATAGGTTATTTAATAAATAAAATTATACTAGTATAGATTCTATTTTAACTCTCTTTTTTAAAATTAAATCGGCTTAGATCTATTTAACTTAATCTATCAGTGAGGAGAGGAATCAAATCTTTATTGTAATCAATAATTAAACATTTTACTTAATAACTAATGTTGACAATTAAAGGTTATGAGTGGATGTCATTTAATGATAATTAAAATTTAAAATAAATATTTTTTTAAATATAAAAAATATATTATGTTAATATATTTAGGTAGATAGGTGTGTTTATTTTGTAGTAGATTTTTTTTAATTTTACTTTAATTATTAATAATTATTATGAGGAATGGATCAGCACAGATTTCCAAATTCCATCTCTGCTCGGCTCTGCATCCTGCGAGATCTGCACCCCGCGGATCTTGATTACTGCGCGCGGGCTCGCTCTCTGCACACTCTGATTCCTGCGGGCAGGTCCGCCGAGGGCTCTAGCTTCTGGCTGCGGGTGGGTCCGTCGTGGGCTCTAGCTTCTGGCTGTGGTTGGCTAGGGTTAGATCTGTTAGCTCTCCATGGAGGAGTCGGCTCCCCCCCAAGGGTCTTCCTCCCCTTCTCCGCCTTCCGCCACTGAGGCCTTCAAATCCTTGCTGGCCTCTCTGCCCAAGAAGAAAGTTGTGGAAGCTGCCAAGTTCGTGAAAAGCCTAGAAGATATCCCCGAGATCGCTTTTCCTCCTGATGGTCCGATCCAAGTAGTATTATCTCTGGCGGATCGTGCTCTGGTCGGTCAGTTTACAGGTCTCTGGCCCTCCTCAAAATCAACAGAAAACTGGGTTGTTAGGAACTAGGCTCCGCTGATCAAAAACAAGGTTACATCTTACTTCCTCGGAAGAGGATACTTCTTATTTGAATTCTCAGAAAAAGAGGACAAGGATCTCATTTTCAGAAATGGCCGCTACTTCATGGGCCCTCAAGGGTTGTATTTAAATAAATGGACGCCAGACTTCGATCCGGCGGTGGATGTGCCTTTTGCGGTCCCGATGTGGGTAAGGCTCCCCAATCTACAGGTACACTGTTAGGACTGGGACTCTTTGAAGCATATCGGAAACACTCTTGAGAAATTCATAGATAAGGCCAACAGCAAAGATCAGTACGACTGCGCCAGAATTTGTGTGGAGGTAGATTTAGAGGTCGGATTACTAGAAGCCATCAAAATAAGGGTAGGTCCTTGGACGCATGTTCAAAAGTTGGACTATGAACAGCTACCGTTCAAATGCTGGAAGTGTCAAGTCTACGGACATTTCACCAGAGATTGCCCGTCCAAAGGGGTAGAGGAAAAAGGGAAGGAAGAAGGATGGAATCAGTTAAAAAGACCCAAAACTTCATTAAGGAAGAATGCAAATGTTAACACTAGAGCCCCCCAAATGGGCCCTACTCAGCAGCCGCCATGGAAAGCCAAGGGAACAAATTTGGGATCCTTGGATCTGAAATCATGAATACTCAGGAGACAGAAATTCCAAAAGAAGTCTCTCTGCCTAAACCCAAAAGCGTACCAGAGAGATCCAAAGGGAAGATGTCAGAAGAAGAGGAGGAAACCCAAGAGTCCGAGGAATCGGAGGAAGAAGGGGAAATAGGGGATTCACAGTCTACCCCCAGAAGATCTACAAGAGAACGAATGTCAACAAAGGAAAAAAGGGATCAAGAAACATACAAAGACAAGCTTCAGGGCAGCCAACCAACGCTAGAGAAACTCTTAGCAAAAACCCCGAAGATGAAGCGGATCCAAACCCAGAGGTCCAAAGAAGCTCATCACAGCAAAAGTAAATGATGAAGATAGTCTCCTGGAATTGTAGGGGAATGGGCTCCAAAGCTAAGGAAGAAGAAATGAATAGTCTAATAAGACTGGAAGCCCCGGACATTCTTCTCATCCAGGAGACTAAACTGGAGGATTCAGACTTCCTCCAAGTAAGCAGAAAATTTTGGAAGAAAGACGGAGCGCATGCAACCTCTACCCGTGGAGCATCAGGAGGGCTTGGGTCGCTCTGGAATTCAAATAAGTTCTCTCTAATCTCTGAGTCCCTAAACACTCATTGGATTTTGTTAAAATTGCAGCACTTAGAATCTAAAGAAATTATTAGCCTGGTCAATGTATATGCTCCTAACAATGTAGGTGAAAAAAAAAACTATGTTGGGATTCCATCAAAAATTTGGCAGACCTAGAAAATTTGGAGAACATAATCATAGCCAAAGACCTCAACCTCCCCTCCTCTCGTCAGAAAAAAGAGGAGGCAGTATTGTCAGAGACCCAGCAAGAGAAGCAGTGGAAGATCTCGTGCAAGATTGGGACCTGATAGACATTAAACCGACTATTGGCAAGTACATGTAGTCAAACAAGAGGGTTGGCCCGGGTCACATAGCTGCAAGACTTGACAGATTTTTGGTGCAAAGTTCCTTCCTGCTTCTTGACTAGAAGCTAGATCGCGCATCCTTCACAGCAGCATATCAGATCACAAGCCTATTAGCTTGGAACCATTGACCCCCAAGGATCTGGGGCCTATTCCATTCAGATTCAGCTCTCTCTAGATCAAAGAGGTAGACTTCATAGACAAGGTCAGAGACTGTTGGAAAGACCCAGTCAAGGGATCCGCCTTCTTTGTGTGGGAGGAAAAACTCAGAAGAGTCAAAGTCATGCTAAAAAATTGGGCCAAGACCCTACCAAACCCGACTGTGCAAAGGAAAAAAATCCAAATCGAGCTAAAAAACTAGCACCTTCATCTTGAAGTAGCGGAAATTACAAAAGAAGAATTGGAAAAGGAGGCCAGGGTACAGCAAAACTTCCATAAGGCCTGCCTGGCAGAAGAGGAATATTGGAGGCTCAAGTCCAAAAGTCTTTGGCTTAAATCTAGCGATAGAAACTCCTCCTTCTTCCATAAACAAGCCCAAGGCATGAAAGGGCGAAATTCCATCATGGAAATAAAAGAAGAAAACAACGTCTTGAAGGATTTTACAAGCATAAAAAAGGCAGCCTCTGAACACTTTGGGAAGCTGTACAGGGAGGACCTATCAGTTGAACATAATGACAGCCTATTAGACGTTGTCCCTATCCTCATCACCTCCAAGATGAACTAGACACTTGAAAGCAAAATCACGCCCAAGGAAATCAAGGAGGCCCTTGTCACAACGGATCCCGACAAAGCCCCAGGACCGGATGGCTTCATGGCTAGATTTCTACAAACCTGCTGGCAGATCGTTGAGAAGGAGTTCGTCAAAATTATTCAAAAGTCCCAAGACTGCGAGAAGATTGGAGGTTGTACAAATCCAGCCTTTCTTGCCCTCATTCCCAAAGAGAAAGGAGCAAACTCCTTCAGCAGATTTCGCCCAATTTCCTTGTGCAATATTGGGTACAAAGTTATAACCAAAGTGACAGGTAACAGGTTGAAAAGAATTCTACCCAAAATCATCCCCGACAACCAAGGAGGATTTATTCAGGGTAGACAGCTGGTAGACAACTTTGTGTTGGTTCAAGAGGTGATCCACTCCAGCCTTCATCGAAAAGAAAAAGGTATGGCTATTAAATTAGATCTTGCAAATGCATTTGATCGTATTAGGCATAAGTTTTTGTTTGATGTGCTTCATAAACTCGGGTTCGGTCAAAACTTCATCAAGTGGATCAGATCATGCATTTCAAAACCCTGGATTGCCCCCCTGGTGAATGGTAGGGTGGTGGATTTTTTCAAAGCCTCTAGAGGACTGAGGCATGGGTGTCCCCTTTCACCCCTCCTATTCGTCCTTCAGGCCTCTGTCCTCAGTTTCAACTTAGATAAAAAGCAACAAGAGTAGGAAATCGTTGGTCTGTTCATTGCAAGAGGGGTAAAAAATATCAATCATGCCTTCTTTGCGGATGATACAATACTGCTGGGGGCTGCTTCTCTTCACTCAGCTATAAAATTCAAAGAAGTTCTGGAAGATTACAGTAAGGTTTCAGGCAGCATATTAAATAAGGGCAAATGTAAAATTACTGTTGGAATACCCCTGTTTCAATTGCAAATTCAATAGCCAGATGCCTAGGATTCGAAGCCTCTATTTCCTAGTCCTCATTTAAATATATTGGGCTGCCAATTTTCCACAGGAGGGCCCTGAGCAAAGACTAGTACCCGCAATTAGACAAATTCAAAACCAAAATGCAAGCTTGGGGAGCTTCTTGGCTCAATATCGCCGAAAAAGTAGTGCTCATTAAAGCAGTGCTTAGTAGTCTTCCATTATTTAAATTCTCAGTCCTTCTGGCACCTATGGGAATCATAAAAAAGATGGAGGAGCTAATCAGATAGTTCTTCTAGGAAGGAGGCAAGCAAAACGAGAAGAGGAATTCCCTAGTCAATTGGGAAATAGTCACCAAACCAATTTATGAGGGAGGATTGAATTTCAAAGACCTCAGAGCACAAAATCTAGCCATGGGAGCCAAAATATTATGGAAAATCATAGCACCTAATCCAGGTTGGGTACAGGTTGCTCTGTGGAGAAAATATTTTAGAGGCACGAGGCTCAGATGCCTGGAACAGCCAAAAACTGAACTTAGAACGCCTCTCAATTTGTTCATCAACAGAATTGGCCCACTGATCAGCAATCATGCTTTCTGGATCTCAGGGAATGGCAAAGGAATTCAACTGTGGACTGACAGCATCCTGGGCAGACCACCGCTGGCTGAGCTGAGAGGTACATCAAACTTGAAACACTGGATGTCTAAGCAGAATATCAACACTCTGTGGGACGTTTCAACCTGGAAGGAAGATGCCTGGGTGGGTTGGAAGCAGCTCCCTGTTCCTCCCGCACTGATTTCAGAGCTGGCTACACTCTACACGAATTTACACGGGCTAGCTTCCACTCACGCGTGCAGGCAGGACATGAGAGGTTGGGGCTCAACGCGTGCAGGCTACACAGTAGCTCAGGGATATGCCAAGTGTCTGGAGCGTTCCCATGTGTCCCCCAATCCTGCCCCCTGGGTTGGCATATGGAAAATCCCATCAATTCCAAAAATTGATCACTTCTGTTGGCTCCTCTGCCATCAAAAAATCCTCACAGAAGACAGGCTTCAGAAAAGGGGCATCTATGGCCCTTCTAGATGCATGATGTGCAAAGAAAACTCAGAAATCGCCCTCCATCTTATGGTCAAGTGCAAGTTTGCAACCTCCATTTGGAAAGAACTTCTTGAGGCCTGGAAATACAAGTTCACTTTTCCCACCTCAATTTTGGAACTGTTCGCAGGTTGGATGATTAGATATCCAGGTCCACTCCCAAAAATCAAAACAATCAGGGCAGCGTGGAGTGCTTTGCCTAAATTTATCAGTTGGCAAGTCTAGTTGGAAAGAAATAGAAGAATATTCCAGAGCAAGGAAAAGGACTACAGATTAGTTGTCAACTCAGTGAAAAGCCAGCTATTTGAGTGGTTGGCAGACAAAGGAGATGATTTAAATCTCAATCAACAGGACAAAGATTTAGGATCTGTCCTCAACTACAAATTTCAAAAATTGAGCAGCTCCCCTCCATCCCTCAAAGAATGGAAAATCAGGAAAAACGAAGAAGACTTCCAGTACTGGTTGTCCAACCAACCTCTTCCCTCTCTCTTCTTTAATGGGGCAGCAAAAGGGAATCCCAGAATTGCTGGCGCGGGAGGGCTTATCATCAATCCAGATGGTTCTTCTCCACACAAATTTGCTTGGGGATTAGGCCATGCCTCAAGTATTCAAGCTGAGGCGATGGCCCTCTTCCAAGGTATTAAACTCCTCAAAGAGCTAGGACTTGAGGAGGCAAACGTCTTTGGAGATTCCCAGGTTATCATAAGTACAGTGGTGAACAATTCCACCCCAGCTAATCTGCATCTTGCAAGGATTATTACAAGAATAAAAAACATGGCCAAGTCCCTAAATATGAATTACTTTCATGTCTTAAGAAGCAATAACAAAGACGCTGACATTGAGGCAAACAAGGCAGTTCACTTAGACACCGGCACAATTCTCAGAGACAAGGAAATCCTTTGGGACCCAATCCCTTAAAGAGTCATGTTTTATTGCTTTATATTACAACAGTTTGTTTGTATCTTTCAGCTCGGGAAATTAGCAGCCAAAGCTCACTACCTCAAGTGTAAAAAAAGGAAGCTTAAAATAGTAGGAGACTTATTTCCTCTATTGGACAGCCATGCAGAATTTTGTTCTTTCTCCTGTAACCGAATTTGAGGCTGTTAGCCAATCAGTCAATAAAATCCTATAATCGTTCTTGTAAAAAAAAAAAATATTATGAGGATGTTAAGGACTTAATTTTTACATAATATTTTAGATTAATTTTAGTTGTAATCAATAAAGATTGAAATTTATCTCAAAAGTAATTATGTCATTTTTCCCTTTTAATTAAATTAATTAAGTTACAAATATATCATAATGTATGTGTCAACAGTTTTTTAAATATATGGTATTAGTAAACCATGTTATTAGCTCGTAATATTGTCTATTTATAAGTTAACAATCTTCATAGTAAGATTTGACTCGATTTTCATGGTTAAAAAATCATATTTTTTTTTTTAAAGGTATATATGCTTATCTCATACATTAATTATTTCTCAAAGTAATAATAATAATCTAAAATAAAATTATAATTTAATTAATTTTTATGATTTTTTTTAATATTGGCAATGTTGATATATAATGGTGTTGACCAACAATTTAATTTTAATGGTTGCACTAGTTGATATTTATAATATTTAAGTTATATAGTTGCATTAGTTGATAATGATCATTTCTAATTTACATGGTTGTGCTAATTGATAATGATGATGAATTGTACATAATGGTGGTGTTTTATGAAGAATTTAAGTTACAGTTAGTCTTTTTTTAAGTTACAGTTAGCTTTTTTTTAAAGTAATTTTAAATTTATTAAAAATTGAATATATTTCACTCCCGATTCGGGTGTGAGCCGAAGGACAGCCCCATCAAGACAGAGTAAATGCTGAGTACGCCAACGTACAGGGCCACCGCCCCCCACACGCTCGAGGCAATGGGTGTGGTGGCCTTTTGCATGCATAAGACTACCGCCACAGAGAAAGGTGGCAGAGATCTACGGGTAAGTTTCCAATTAGTGGCAATTATAGTGGGAAGGAAGTTAGTAGTTTTTGCGACCACGTGAGTGTGGTTCAGTGTGTGAGGCAAGGGGAATCTGGTATCAGGTTATTACAGTGTCTCCAAAAACGATGGAGGTTCCATCAGCTCCAAAAAAAGGAAATTGGGTATGTAAATTGTTTTCTCCTCCCCTCCATCATGCTCCCCTGTCTCTCGTTTGATTTGTGGGTTATGCATGGGGGCAACTAGCTGGCGCGTGCAAGGGAAATTGGGGTTGGGGAAATGGTCTAGCATCGGTAGCTTGGAAGAAGAACTTGAATCCCATTGGAACCTCTTCAATTTCAATCCGCTACGAGATTTTCCTCTCCCGCATGGGGTTAATTGGGCTATGGGGCAGGGGTGAGAACCCTGGGGGATGGTTCAAAGGTGAGGGGGTCAGGTGATGGGATAATGTTCATACATGTCTTAATGTTGAAGGTTTTTGTCTTATGGTTGGGCAGCTTCTGGCTTCTGGCCTGGGCCGAAAGGTCTACGGGATTGTTATTATGGGGAAGTGTTGTCGAGGGTTTGGGAGTTGGCATGTAACACGGACTGGCTACGCCATAATTGGAATGTTGGGTGAAGGTTGTTTGGTTAATGGGTCTCTGGCTGGTTGGCTTCCAGGGTTGGGCAACCAAGGCTTGCATCGTAATAAATGCAAGGCCACTATAGAGGGGGTGAGCCACCTGAGGGTCTGCAGGGTTGTCGAGGTGGTGTTACATTACCTTGGATTGGGGAATGGTCACAAAAGGGATGGAATTGGGTGCGAGAGGCTTGGAATTTGCGTTTTGGGTCGATATGCTATAGGGCTTGTGACCAGCTAGATGTCAAGGTGTTGAACCCATGGCCTAGTTGCAGTGTATGCAAGGTTGTCGTTGGGGTGGTGCGCTAGTTGGGGCACAAGAAGTTTCACGTGGCCCGGGAATGGATCATACTGGGTTCGGGCTTGTCTATTATACTTATTATGCAAGAGGTTGGGGGGAAAGACACTGCATGTGCAATGGGGATGTTGGACTTCGATGGGTGGCAAAGCCTGTGGGTGATGTAACGACACAGTATAATTGATTTCCAAATCTTGTTTCTTGCCTCCATGATAAGTACACAAAGTGGTAAGCCTCCCGGGTGCAAGGGGTTTCGAGGCTCGCCCCGTCACCGACACATGGATCGGCCAACTCATATCTTATTACCAAGCATCAAGCCTATGTGGCTATGGCTCGAACTGCAAATACTAGAGGCTGAGGCAAGAGGTCGCGGGGTACTGAGCAAGAAAATGAACCCAGCTCCTTGGGAGGAAAATGCGGCAGAAAGCTTGTCGTTAACCTCATCAATGAAGCGGCAATAGCTTATCGGGAGGGGACTGGCGAGGAGATTAGTAGATTGATAGAAGGTAAGTTGATCTAAACTGTCAGGTGAGCACGACCAAGATAGAGATGGAAGACTGGTGAATCCTCATGTCGGACCCTAGATACACCCGCGGGCGAATGACTCAATTTAAGCAGACCCTTTATCTGTAATGGCTGATGAAAAGTCCCCTGGGCAAGGCCATGAAGCAGATTTCAGTGAGAACAACGACAACGGTTCATGATTTCCCAGACTACAAACAGGATTTTCAAAAGTTGCAATTTCAAATGCAGAAACAAGAAGGACGCCTCGATCACATTGAGAAACACCTTCCCTATTTGTGAGAGCAAACAGAGCTGCCATGCTCCAATGCTAAAGATCTGGCTCTAGTTGAATATGTCTCTGCTGAGCAGGAAGATTAAAATGTTTTCTTATTGTTAGTTTTGTTCAGTACTTATGTGCATAGCTTTTACTTATTAGTATGCAATTATATGTGAGTAGGAAACTAGAGCATGGTTGTGGACACGAGAATCAAACTTATATAGCTTGGGTAGAAAGACTCAATTTTTTTGGCTACTAGATGGCTTATCATGCGGTTAGGTGGCCAACAGACTTGGTTTCCAACTGGGCAAGTTGAGGCCACCTAACCTGTGTTATGTGGTGTTAATTTGCTTATTATTAATGCAAAAGAAGAATATAGTAAGCTTACAAAAAAATAAATTGAAGATATTTCACAATTATTAAAAGTATATTTACAAATTAAAAATCTCCATGATAAAGTAATGCTAAATATTTATGGTTAAAAAATCTTACTACATGTTTTTTCAAATGTATATATCTTTATCTCATATATTAATTCTTATTATACTTAATAACAAGAATAATAATTTAAAATAAAGTTCTAATTTAGTTAATTTTATGATTTTTTTTCACCTTAGCAATGTGAGATGTATCGTGTGCTAAGCTTTTTTATGTCTATTTGCATTGACCGTCCATATAATTAGATGGTTGAGCTAGTTGATAATTATAATATTTAAGTTATATAGTCGCACTAATTGATAATGATAATATTTAATTTATATGGTTGTAGTAATTTATAATGATGATGAATTGTACACCAGCATAGATAATCTAAATTCTAGATCTATCAAGCCTCGAGAGGTGCAAACCTTTCCTCATTTCCTGCACTCAAAAAAGAGGTTTGCACTTCCAAAGATTTGATCTCTCTCGGGGCTTGATAGATCCAAATTTAGATGGATCTAAATTGGTTTATAAAATTAATTACAATATACTATTTCACATAATAGGTATAATTTGTGAAACTCACAATAATAAAATATTGAGAAAATTTTAATATTTAAAACTTCAAGAAGTAAAATATATGTTTTATAATATGTCATCTACTTTATTGAAAATGAATCTTCATGTATAAAATGTCTATGTATTTTTTAATGGGAAATAAATATTCTTTGTTAAAGCACTAAAATAACGAAAACAAATGTATATACAATGATATGAATTTCAATTCATCTTATTTAAGGATTTTTTTTATGAAAAGTTATATATATATATATATAAAACGTTTAACACCTCCAAGTAATTCTTTGAAAATAAACTTGAACGGCCAAAGAACCCAAGTGATTATTCCAAGCTTGATGCCTTGCATGTTAAGGTTCAAAACCAAGAACATAGTCTGTCACATTCTAGTTATGATGATTTAATGGAGACTTACCCTTTAAATTAAAGTGATACAATTTCTTTCAAATATTGCATTGTTTCACTATTTATACCTAATCAGATTCAATTTCATGTAATTTGAAAGATTCAATTTGATTAAAACCACTAGATAAAAGGAGCACTAAACCTCAGTATAATAATAAC
>APFE031349819.1:230262-244599 GCA_000404065.3 Pinus taeda
TTAAAGATAACATTGATAAACATCAGCTTAAAGGGGTCTATAAAATCGATTGCTCATGTGGGAAAAGCTACATTGGTGAAACTGGTCGTTCTCTGCAAACAAGACTCAAAGAGCATGGGGCTGATATTAAAAATGAAAGGTCTCATTCCTCCGCCCTTGTAGAACACTCGTTAAAAACTAAGCACCATGTCTTATTGGAAAGCGCCTCCATTATCGCCAAGGAGGAGCATCAACATAAGCGAAAGATCAGAGAAGCCCTGGAGATTATCAAACACCCACACAATCTCAACAAAGACAACGGTATGGAGATTAGTGGAAGCTGGTTTCCCCTAATCAGAAAAATTAACCCCTCAGTATAATAATAACAGTAATAATAATAATAATAATAATAAAATAATAATAACATTATTAATCCATAATCTAATAATTAATAACTATATTAATCCATTGTAGAATTGAGACTTCTGTGAGACTTCTTGTCAGCTTTGATGTTGTCTCCTTGTACACGTGCATTCCCATTAGGGAAACCATGGAAGTGATATATCGCCTAACAGATCCGGACACCGCGCATCTTGTTGAGGTATGTCTCACTTCCGCTTTCTTCAGTTTCGAAGGGGAGTTCTATGAACAAACCTGTGGTGTTGCCATGGGATCCCCCCTCTCCCCGATCGTGGCAAATCTTTTTATGGAAGATTTCTAAGCCAAGGCTCTAGCCTCGGCCCGTCTCCTTCCTAAGATGTGGAGAAGATATGTAGATGACACTAATGTCATCTGGCCCCATGGCCATGAGGAGCTCGATCGTTTCTTGGATCACCTCAACGGCCAGTCCTCTGCCATTAAGTTCACCATGGAAAAGGAGGTCAATGGCAGCCTCCCTTTCCTGGATATCTTATTTCCAGGAGGTTGGATGGCTCTCTCTCCCACGCAGTGTACCGTAAGAAGACACACACAGAGCAGTATCTTCACGCTGATTCCCATCATTTCCCTGCTCAGAAGATGGGTGTTCTCAACACCTTGGCTACGCGTGCCCTCAGGATTTCGGATAAAGAAAACCTGGATAGAGAGAGAAACCACCTCCTCGACGTCTTTGTAGAGAATGGTTATAGCAGGCACCTTGGTCAGAAGGCTTTCCTCACTGCCTCCAAAAATGCGTTCAGTAAAAAAGAGCCTAAGGAGCGCCATCCAGGTGTCCATATTCCTTATATCCAAGGGACCACGGATCGGATTGCCCGGATCCTTAGGAGGTTTGATATCCCCTCAACCTTCAGGCCTCTCAAAACCATTCGTAACTCCCTGAGGTCAGTAAAGGATCCAGTCGACCCCAAAGACATGAAAGGGGTCTATTTGATTCCTTGCTCTTGCGGGACCCCTTATATAGGGGAAACAGGGCGCTCCATCCAGCAGAGAATTGGTGAGCATGCTGCCGACTTGAGGCATGGTAGAATAAAGTCCTCAGCTCTAGCAGAGCACGTGAACAAAACTAAGCATCATGTCTGCATAGAAGAGGCCAAAGTCATTGCTGGGGTAGATAGGTTTCATCATCGCAAGTTAAGGGAAGCTATTGAAATTGAGCGAAGACCCATCAATCTCAACAGAGATGATGGATGGAAGGTTAGTAGAAATTGGATCCCTGCGTTGTCGTCTTAAGTTTTCTTCCTCCCCCCTCTGTTCTTCCAGGTTCTTTCTTTGAGTGGGCGTGATTTTGTTCTTGCGAGTCGTTGGCAGCGTTGTTCTTCGTATGATTATCCTCTTCTAGTACAGTGTCTCTTTCTTATGTAGAATTTATTAAAAAATTGATCATAAATTATTCTTATATTATTAATAACAAGAGCAAAACAAAAAAGGGCAATTCAATTAGCTGTCTCTTATAGCTTTGTTATTAATAAGAAATATCTCCCTCATAAGCATTTAGTACTTATAGTCCCATATTTAACATTATATTAATTAATAGTATAACCATAACATAATATTGTTATTTAGGACTTTTATAAATTAATTTAAATATATTAATTAATTATTAATTAGATACATTATTATTCCCATACATATAACATAATAATCAATTTATATATAATATCAAACTAACTTATAATTAACCCAATTCAACCTTTTGTCTATAAGATTAATACATACAACCCTTAGTATTTTCATTTAGGACATATATATATAAATTAATTAATTAATTATTTTTACTATATATATTATTATTTTACACATAATAATTAACTTATAATGCATTATTATTTTAATAAATTAAAAGATTAATTTTTAATTGACAGAATTAAACCCTCTTCTATAAAATTAATTAAAGATTAAATATAAATAAGATTAATTTCATTCACGATAACAATAATAACAATTAGGGCCTTTAGAAAATTAGGAATAATAATCAAAATATTAGAATATACATATTTAGGTCAGATTTAAAAGAATTAATTAAATAAAATTTAACATATATATATAGATTTTTACGTATAATGGGTAATTAAATAAAAATTTAACATATATATATAGATTTTTACGTATAATGGGTAATTAAATAAATGATTTTTAACCTTTGGTTTGATTTTCTATTCCCCTGGTTAACCCAGCTCCGGAAAGCAATAGTAAATTATTATTAAATTAATTTGAGGTAGTTCAACGTGGGTCCTGGAATGTCAAAAGTAGCCGTTAGAGGGTTTTAGCCGTTGGAGTCTCTGCTTATACTATTTAACACGCTGGGCTGGATCTTTGCTTTCAACTTGTCCTGATGATGAACCACATTGGTTGGTTCGAAACGCGTCGGCAAAAATCTTTCTTATGTGATTCACGCTAAAGCTCTCCTTACAACGATGACAAATCACAGAAGTCTCAATTCTACAATTGTAATAACATAGTACTTCCATTGGGACTATCATTAGCCATTCAATAATGAGATATGTCTTCCATTGAGACTATCATTTAGCTAAGGCTACTTCAAAACCTAGAGTAGGAAATGTCATCTTACATGAAAATTCAAGGAAGAAAATTCATATAGCTAAATTTGAAAATGGACTAAGTGTATTAGAGGATGACACACATCTTTGGTTTTCTCAACCTCCCATTGGAGGAATGTTAGTTCATTTCGTTGTTAGAAAGTTATATATTATGGAGCAATAGAACACATAAAATATATTGCAGAAATATAAACACAGAAAACACATAAAAAAAGAGAGACACAAATATACGTGGTTCACCCAATTTGGACTATGTTCACGGAGAAACAACCAGTCCTTCCTTTTATATTATCCAGCTAACTGAAGAGATACAACCTACAGGAGATCTACTGTAATTCCCTCTTCACTCTCACACAATCTCCTCTCCCTTTCTCACTCAGAATACAAATCTACATAGACGCAATACAATTCCCTTATATATAGCGAGGGGTTTCATTCTCGAGGAAAAAGCCCTAAATTAAACATAACTTGTATTCTTAGATCTTTGCCTGATGAATGACCGAAATGTACTACAAAATTACAACATTTTACAAGGCAATTTTTAATCTATTTTTAGCTTCAGTGGTGCTTCCCTTGATCCCCCACCAAGGGGGCTCCAAATAGTCATTGTCACCCCCATTAGACCCCCCCTGATAGCATAAATTTTATAAGCGGTTTTGGCACCACATTACGAACTGGGGTTCAATGAGGAGATACCTCTAAATAAATAAGATAATCACACTCCACACCCAACAATATCCCATTTGGAGACTGATTATAGAAACTCCATCATTGCTTCATTTACTGGATAGTGACTCAACTTCGGACCTAGTTGTTTCTCATCTTCTTCATCATAATTGAAGACCAATTGAAACTGAGTAGAATCTCAGTTTCTCCCTGGTTACAACATTTGTTATCATATCTGCGGGATTCTGGCTAGGGTGTATCTTTTCTAGCTTCATTTTTCCATCTTCCAACACTGACCGTATGAAATGGTACTTGAGTTGTATATGTTTAGTCTTTGAATGAAATGTAGAGTTCTTTGCAAGATGTATGGCACTTTGGATGTCATTGTATAACCTACCCAACTCCTTCTTACCCAATTCATCCAGAAACATTTGTAACCAAATCATTCCTTTTCTAGCATCTGTAGCAGCAACATACTCTGCTTCCATTGTTGAGAGTGCAACAACACTTTGCAGTTTTGAAACCCAACTGAAAACTGTTCCACCTATAGTAAACACACACCCTGTTGTGCTCCTCCTGTTATCTCTATCAACTGCCATATCTGTATCAACATATCCTTTTAAACAAATGTTTGAACCACTAAAGAATAATGCTTGATTTGTGGCCCCTCTCAAATACCTGAGAATCCACTTCACCGTCATCCAATGTTCTTTTCCTGGATTGTTCATGTACCTGCTTACAACTCCCACTACATGTGCAATATCAGGCCTTGTGAAAACCATTGCATACATTAAGCTTCGAACTGTTGATGCATATGGAACTTTAGACATATAAGCCATTTCTTCCTGAGTCTTGGGACACACCTCCTTATCTAGTTTTAAATGGCTAGCCAAAGATATATTAACTGGTTTTGCATTTTTCATATTAAATATTTTCAACACCTTTTCTATGGACTCACTCTGAGACAATGTTAGTTTGTGATTCTTCCCGTCTCTAGCTATTCTCATACCAAGGATTTTTTTGCAGCACCCAAATCCTTCATTGCAAATGAGTTTGCCAATTTTCTTTAGAGCACATATATTTCTTGCATGTTAGAACCTGCAACAAGCATGTCACCTACATACAATAACAATATAATATAGCTTCCATCATTTTTCCTTTTGAGATAAACATAATGATTAGAGTGACATCTAGTTTAACCTTGTTCAGACATAAACATGTCAAATTTTAGATACCACTACCTTAGAGCCTATTTTTAAGCCAGTCAAGCTCTTGTTCAACTTGCACACTAGTTTCTCCTTCCCTTTTACCTCATATCATTGTGGTTGCTATATATATGTGTGTGTGTGTGTGTGTTCCTCCAAATCCCCATGGAGAAAGGTTGTCTTTACCTCTAACTAGTCCAGATGCAAATCCTCAATTGCTACTAGACTTAAAATAGTTTTGATTCAAGTCATTTTAACAATAGTATAAAATATCTCATCAAATTCTATACCCTTTTTCTATGAAACCCCTTCACTACAAGTCTAGCTTTATACCTTTTCCTACCTCCATATTCTTTCTTCAAGCTATAAACCCATTTATTCTACAATGTTTTTTTACTTGCAGGCAACCTGACTAAGTCCCAAGTTTGGTTATGTGGTACAAGGATTCCACCTCTTCTTTCATGGCTTGCTCCCACTTCTTCCTAGTTTCTACCTGCACTGCTTCTTCATAACATTCTGATTCACAAGAATCATTCAACAATACATAATATAATGAAGGAGAGTATTGTTCATGGGGTCTACTTATCCTGGTAGATATAGTAACACCACTTTTAGGCGTTTGGGATGCTTGCTGTTGTTGTGGTTTTTGTTGTTGTTATGGATGTTGATCATTATCAATTTTAGGCACCTTCACTTTTATGTGATCTCATCAAGCACTATGTATTCTCTATTTTCTTTTTCTCGTTTCTTTCCCTCCATCTGATCCTTATATAAAACCTTTTCATTGAATATGACATCTTTGCTCCTAATGATTTTTTGTTTTCCATAATCATTAAAGAGATAACCAAAATCATTAACACCATATCCAATAAAGGTACATTTATTTTATTTTTCCTAAAGCTTTGTTCTATTTTCTTTATTAATTTGGACAAAGGCTTCACAACCAAAAGTCTTTAAAAATGAGTAGTTTACCTTTTTACCTATCCATGCATCCTATGGAATACCACCATCCAAGGAACTTGAAGGCCCTATGTTTATTAGATAAACAACAATATTTACAAATTTGCCAAAAATTGTAAAGGCAATCCTGCATGCAATCTCATGCACCTTACATGCTCCATGATTGTCCTATTCATCCTTTCTCACACACCATTTTCTTGTGGTGTTCCTGGAACTATCTTTTCTCTATGAATTCCATTATTTGAACAATACCTATCAAACTCTTTACTGCAAGATTCACCTCCATTATCTGATCTGAGACACTTCAACCTTTTTCCTGTCTCATTTTCAACCAAATCTTTCAATTTCTTGAAAGTACCAAATACATCTGATTTATTTCGAATAAAATAAATCTAGGTTTTTCTAGTTGCATCATCAATAAAAGTAACATAATAACGAGAGCCACTGAGAAATAATACCTGCAAAGGTCCCTATACATCTGTATGCACAAGCTCTAATTTTTTGCTCATCTTTTCTTTCCCAACATTGAGGAATCTGACTCTCTTATGTTTTCCATAAACACAATTCTCATATAATTTTAAATCAACATGCTTCAAACTTGGCAATAGATTTCTTGAGTGATGAATCCACATCCCCTTCTCACTCATGTGGCCAAGCCTATGATGCCATAATGCCATATATTCTCCTATATAGGTTAAAGCATTAACAAAAATTAAAAATACCATTGCATAAATACAATCTACCAAACTTTTTTCCGTTCTCTATTACCATGACTCCTTTAGTGACCTTCTAGGTTTTATCTGTAAAAGTAGTTACACAACCTTCACCTCCCAACTACCCTTTTGAAATCAGATTTTTCTTCAGATATGGAACATGCCTTACCTCCTTCAACAGCCATTTATTTCCATTTTGATGTTTTATGAAAACTATACGCATTCCAATGGTTTTATAGGGTTTATCATCACCCCACCGAACCTATCCAAAATCGCCTTGAACATAATCATGAAAATGTTTCCTATCAGGTGTGGCATGGAATGAGGCCCATGAATCTACCACCCAGGTTTCAATAATATCTTCCAATGAAAGAATAAAAGCATCTTGCAACACATCATCTATCACATTCTCTTCATTATTGTTTTCTTGCTGCGCGTCTCCTTCTTTTCCATTCTTAGACTTGCAATCATTCTTCAGGTGTCCTTTCTTCCCACATTTCTAGCACACTCTCTCCGATTTGGACTTGGATCTACCTTTCCTTGACTTACTAAAATATATTAGGCTCTTTCCTCTTTCCATTTTTCTTCACCTAGTCTCTCCAGTCAAAGCATTGCCTGGTGTCTCACAGAAGATTTCTCGTCGCATTTCCTCACTAAGGATTGCATCAACAACATCATCAAACTTTAAAGTACTAGATCCAAAGACAAATTTACTAATGGCCATAACTAAACCATTCCAACTTTCAGGCAATGAGCATAGAAATAATAGAGCCCTAACTTCATCATCAAAAGGTACCCCTATAGAAATTAATTGACTGGTAACTGTATTAAATTCATTTAAATGATCAGCAACAAATCCACCTTTTGACATTTTCATATTAAATAAACACTTCATACAAAATAACTTATTTGAGGTCGAGGGTTTTTCATATAATTTGGACAATGTCGACATTAAACCCTATGTTGTCATTTCCTTTGAAATATTAAATGCTACTAATGCCGCTAGGCACAACTGTATTGTTCCAAGTGCCTTTCTGTTGAGAATATCCCATTCTATGTTAGGGTCCAACCCTAACTCCTTTTTTTATGTAATAGGGTCGATTCATAGTTATAGTTAGTTAAAGAGTCAATAAAGCCTATATTAATAATTGTAAGTGGTTGACCCGCATTTAGGAAAGGGACCACAATTAGTTGCAAACAAGCCATAGTATCAGATAGGTGGTATTGAGAGAACCATGGCAATGACCCATGGTATTGTATGTATGAATCCTATATAAACGATAGAGACTCCCCAGTGAGGAATATCGAGTATTATTTTGTAATCAAGCTTCTCTCTGCTAGAGGTTTCCCCCTTGAAGAGGCAAGTGAACATTGCTTTCATCTCTTAATAATAAAATAGTTGTTGTTTTTCTCATTTTGTTCTATTTTTTGGGTTGTATTTCTTCGCATATTGGTTATTATAGAATTCCTCGCAAGTCAAGAGCATAACAAGTGGCATCATAGTGCTTTCGAGGGCTTGCGGTACCTCCATTTTTGGCATAATTGTTTTTAGGCTAGAGACGTGTTCTGACATCTTTAAACCATGGGATCTATCATTGAGTGCATAAACCTGTGGATTTCAGGAGGCATGCAAACAGAAAATACAAGAGTTGGTCACGCTTGTTGGACTCCCTTGTAACCCCTATGGATACTCCTTCGCGTAGTAGCACATTAGACAAAACTACAGACAAACTGCCTTCCACGTACCCTCTGGGTATATGAGAAGCCCCCTACGATCCCCCGAAACCTCACCTTAGATAAATCATCGGTTGTCTTCCTACTACAGTACACTGAGAACAACACCCGAGGAGATTACGCGTGCGTATGATAGGATAGTCGGGTAGTATGGCTAAGGGTACGATTGATCCTCTTTAGTGCCCTGAAAGATTGGGCTGAGTATTATTGTTGGACCCTTATGTATATTGTGATCTGTAGCATATGACACTCCTTTGAGACCATTGTTCCCTCGACTCTCTGAAGATCGCCCATTATCTTATTTTCCAAATCAGATCTAGCGGTTGGGGTTCTGTTGGTGCCGTAATCCACCTCACATTCAGCAATAGGGGGTTTCGCAGGCAGATCTGACCATTTGTGTAGTGAGGCTTCTGGCTCCTATAGCGAAGGGTGATTCTCGCAAGACATTGGGCAGGATCAAGTTTTCTGGACTTTGGCCATTGTATTAATTATAAAAGGGTAGTAAAACTCCATTCAGAGTAAAAAAAAAAAAAAAAAAAAAAAAAAAAAAAAAAAAAAAAAAAACCTTCAGACGCTTATAAGAGACTTAGCACATAAGAATCAGGACGACGAGCTGATTGCAATGGTACCATTCACTTAGCTTCAATTCCTGGGTGGTCCAAATTTTTTTCAAAGAGATGAAAATTGATCAAGATTTTTGTATGGTAGAAACGAGAGCTTAAGCCATGGCCAACGAGAATATTGAGTGCCTTCAAAAATAGTTGGAGTCTTTCAAGGAACTAGCAGACCAAATGCAAAAATTCATGGAAAATTTCAAAGTGAGCACGTCGAGGTTGCATCCGGAGGAACATGGTCTTAATGAAGACCTTGAAGGAGAATCTAGCCATCGTATTCACTTCCATGGAAATCACCCACATTCCCACCCTTGGCCACCGAAGCTGGACATGTATAAATTTGATGGCTCTAATCCGAAAGTATGGGTAGCACGAGTGGAACAATATTTCCTTCTAAATGATATCCAAGATGATCAAACTAAACTACTTATGGGAGCCCTTTACTTGGATGAAGAGAGATGGCAATGGTGGTAGTGGCATCAGAAATGCTATCCTATAAACATAACTTGGTAGGTGTTCTCCAAATCTTTTTGTGACTGCTTTCATAGAGACTCTAATTTTTTAAGCTGTGTTACTAATCTCCAAAAGATAGGCATACTAAATGAATACATTGTAGCCTTTGAGACATTGGCCATCTACACAGAAGGTCTAGGAGATGAATTCTACTTGGAATGTTTTATAATTGGTCTCAAAGAATCCATCCAAGCACATGTCCATATGCACCACGCACCTACATGGATAGACATGTTCAACAAGGTTATTGAACTGGAACGTGCTTTAGCTACCCAGTCTCCTCATATGAATTTCATAGCCAAGGGACGTCCCACCCAGGTTCAGGGCCCTACCCAAACACTTAAGGTTCAAAAGGTGTCTCCAGTAGGAATGGCTAAGAGAGGAAAACAAGGATTGTGCTACTACTATGATGACAAATACTCCCCGGGCATAAATGCAAGCAACCCAAATTATTTCAAATTTATGTTACTGATCACATCTCAACTGAGGAATCCCCACCCCTTGAAGGACTAGAGGACGAAGTTGAGGAAACTCAACAAGACAATGAACTCCCAACTATGCTAGAGGAACCAATTATCTCGCTACATGCTTTGGCAAGAATTTATGTGCCCCAAACTCTCAAAATCAAAGGCTTTATTAAACATCGCTCTGTAATAGTATTGATTGATAGTGTCAACACATAACTTTATCCATGAGCGAGTCACCGAAGTTGTTCATTGTTTTTTCAGGCAATATCTAATTTCCAGGTCTAGATTATTGATGGGGGGACAATCATATGTGAAGGCCGCTGTGAAAATATCAAACTTTAGATGGGAGACTACCACCTAAAGACCCAAATGTTTGCAATTAACATGGGTGATTTTGACATTGTCTTCGGTATTGAATGGCTTCGCACACTAGGCCCAATCACCATGGATTTCCAGGAGTTATATATGAGGTTTAAGTTGAATGACCACATGCATACCCTTCGTGGACTTTTGGTAGGTGCTCCTACTATCATCAGCTCGCATCACATGGAAATGTTGTTGAAAAAGGGCCATCATTGAGCTATCGCCTAATTTAATGCCTTCGAGGCCATCAAGCCCACTACTCTTCATATTCATTCTGACATGCACCAGGTCTTGAAATGACACCAGCGGGTATTTGACAAACCTAAAGAGATTCCACCGTCTAGAGGGGAACATGATCATAGCATCACTTTTGTCCGAGGGGCACAACCGCCGAATGTGTATCCATATCACTATCTTTTCACCCAAAAGAATGAAATTGAAAAAGTCATCAAGGATCTCCTTGAAGCCAGTGTCATTCATCCTAGCATCAGTCCTTATTCATCAGCAGTGGTCATGGTTTTCAAGAAATTTGGGTAATGGCACATGTGTCCAGAATTCAAGGCCCTAAACAAGCTCACGGTCAAAGAAAAATTCCCTATCTTGGTTGTTGATGATCTGCTAGATGAACTACAATGTGCTCAATTCTTTACTAAGCTAGATCTTCGCTCTTGCTATCACTGAATATGCATGAAAGAAGTAGACATTCCCAAGACTACTTTCTAAACTCATGAAGGCCATTATGAATTCTTGGTCATTCGATTTGGTGTTTGTAATGCCCCATCCATTTTTCAAAACCTCATGAATCACCTGCTGAAACCATATCTCCAAAATTTGTCCTTGTTTTCTTTGATGACATTCTCATCTACAACCTCACCTGGGAAAAATATCTTCAACATGTACACCTGCTCTTGCACTAGCCCTGGAATCATAAATTATTTGTCAAACTGTCCAAGTTCTCTTTTGGCATGGAAGAAGTTGAGTATTTGGGCCACATTATGGGTTGTGAAGGTGTCTGAGTGGATCCTGAAAAGATACAGGCAATGCAAGATTGGCCCCAACCAAAAACCTTGAAGAGTTTGAGGGGATTCTTGGGTCTCACTGGCTAATATCACAAAGGTGTCTGCAATTATGGTCACATTGCTAGACCCCTCACTAACCTTCTCAGGAAAAATTCATTCCTCTAGACTGATGCAGTACAACAGGCATTTATAGCTCTCAAATAGGCCATGTGTTCCACTTCCATATTGGCACTACCCAACTTCAACAAACATTTTGTGATTGAATGTGATGCTTCAGGTACTGGAATTGGTGTTGTCTTAATGCAAGAAGGTCGACCCTTGGCCTTCACTAGCCGACAACTAAGAGGGAAACGTATGGGACAATCTACTTATGAGAAGGAGATGATGGCAATCTTACATGCAGTAGATACGCGGCGACCATATTTATTGTGGGAAATTTTCCAAATCCACACAAACCATCAAAGCCTGAAATATTTTTTAGAGAAATGTATATCCTCATCTGAACAAAATAAATGGTTGGCCAAGATGTTGGGATATGATTATGAGATAATTTATAAGAAATGGTGTGACAATGTAGTTGTGCATGCTTTATCATTCCAATTTGAGGGTGAAAGTACCTTGCTATCAATCTCTCTTCCCATACCAGATTGGATTGAAGAAGCCCACAAGGAATGGTTTTCACATCCATCTCTCTCCAAACTCATTAATAACTTGAGATCAGATCCCAATTCCTCAGTTGGCTACTCTTGGAAGGATGATATTCTTCGCTACAAGGATAGGGTAGTTATATCACCGACATCCACCCTCAAAACACACATTTTGGCAGAGTTGCACTCATCTCCCACTGCAGGCCATGCAGGATTTCAGAAGACTTATGCTCGCACTCATGGCTCCTTCTTTTGGAAAGGCATGAAAACTAACATTCTTATTTTTGTAGTTGAATGTGATGTACACGTGTCAATGCCACAAAGGAGCAATCGTTAAGTCACCAGGAACCTTACAACCATTGCCCATCCCTGGCTCAATTTGGACAGATGTTTTTATGGATTTCATTACTGGTCTTCTGAAGTTAGGCAACAAGCAAGTCATCATGGTGGTTGTGGGTAGACTGTCTAAATATGCTCATTTTTGCACTCTACCCCACCCATTTACCCCCACTATGGTGGCTTAAGCTTTCATGGAACAGATCTTCAAACTGCATGGCATGCCCACTTCCATTGTGTCTGATCGTGACCCAACTTTCACCAGTAAATTTTGTAAAGAAATTTTCAAGCTACAAGGCACCCAACTCCAACTAAGTACTTCCTATCATCCCCAAACTGATGGTCAAACTGAAGCAGTCAAAAAATGTTTGGAGACATAGCTAAGGTGCTTCACTTCAGAAAAGCAACATCAATGGGTACAGTGGCTACCTCTACCCAAATGATGATATAATACTAATTATCATGCAACCACTAAGATGACTCCATATGAAGCAGTGTATGGTCAACTTCCTCCTTCACCTAATTGTTAGATATATGGATGCTCTAAGGTGCCAGTAGTGGATCAACTCCTACAAAACCATGAATCCATTCTATCTCGTCTTAAAGATAATCTCCATCAAGCTCAGAATCGCGTGAAGCAACAGGAAGACCAACATCATTTCAAATGCACATTTGAATAAGGGAATCAGGTATTCCTGCGACTATAACCATATATGAAAATATCGCTCAAAGAAAAGGGTTTCCAAAATTTAGCTCCAAAATTCTACGAACCTTATCAAATACTTCAGTGCATTAGAGCAGTGGCTTACAAGCTAGCCTTTCCACGAACTTCAAAAATCCATCTAGTCTTCCATGTATCATGCCTCAAGAAAGCCGCGTGGAAAAATAGTAGAATTCAAACTAGTCTACCTAAATTTGATGAAGAAGGTTCACTCTGGCTCCAACCTAAATAGGTCCTCGATATGTGAGAACGCCATTTGCGTGATGGCATGATCAAGGAAGTCCTCGATAAGTGGAAAGACACCTCTCCAGAAGATGCGACCTGGGAACCAACCACTATTCTTCAATAGTTTCCTTGGCTTTAGCCTCGAGGACAAGGCCACTTTTTATGGGGAAGGGCATGCTAAGGTCCAACCCTAACCCCTTTATTTGTGTAATAGGGTTGATTCATAGTTATAATTAGTTAAAGATTCAATAAAAATTGTATTAATAATCATATGTGGTTGACCCGCATTTAAGAAAGGGACCATAGTTAGTCGCAAATGGGCCATGGTATTGGATAGATGGTATTGAGATAACCATGTAATGACCCATGGTATTGTATGTATGAATCCTATATAAAGGATAGAGGCTCCCCATTGAGGAATATCGAGTCTTATTTTGTAATCAAGCTTTCCTCTGCTGGAGGTTACCCCCTCAAAGAGGAAAGTGAACATTGCTTTCATCTCTAAATAATAAAATACTTTTAGATAGAGGATGAATGACTTGCTATAGATTTTTGTGAATGCAACGTTTCGAACAAAACTCTATAACAGGTCATTCCTCTTCTAATTAAAACCATCCTCACCTGTATGGATTCATTATTTAACAACATCAAGTCCTACAATGGAAGGGATATGATGGACAGTGCATCAGATTTCGAGAAATTAAGATTATCGAGAGCTAAACTCCTAGACTCACATGGCAGTCCGAAACGTTGGGTTCACAAAACTCTATAACAGGTCATTCCTCCTCTATCTAAAACCATCCTCACCTGTATGGATTCATTATTTAACAACATCAAGTCGTACCATGGAAGGGATATGATGGACAACACATCAAATTTCGAGAAATTAAGATTATCCAGAGCTAAACTCATTTCCAATATGAATTTTCTTAAAAATTGTAGAGATAGCAATGTCATTCCTAAATCCTCTCTTAAAAATCAGTATAAAATTTACCTTAATCATCCTCCTTAAACATTAAATCATTTGACTAATTGAAACATAAATCAGTAATAGATTACTTCTTATATAACTTGATAACATTAAAACACAACTAATACAATACAGATAGTTGTAAATTTAAACAATTAAAAATTAACCCTAGGAATTATAGATAATACTATAAAAATATCTCACCAATC
>APFE031349819.1:258301-287163 GCA_000404065.3 Pinus taeda
TGACTTATGGAGTAAATATAAAAAAATGTTTTATTTTTTTACCATACCTCTCGTTTATTTATATTTTTATTAATTTACCAACCTCTTTTACAAATATGGTATTTGGCCCATAGGATTCACTTAAATAAAACCTCTTTCTTGAGCCTTCATAAATAGAACGAGGGTTATGGACTAAATATAAAAAGAGGTTTTATTTATTTACCATGCATCTAGTTTATTTATATTTTTATTTATTTACCATACCTTTGAGTAAGTATAAAAAGACCTTTTATTTATTTACCATACCTCCACTTTACTTATATTTTTATTTGTTTACAACCCGCATGTATATAAGGTGACTTATGGAGTAAATATAAAAAATGTTTTATTTATTTACCATACTTTTCATTTATTTATATTTTTATTAATTCACCATACCTCTTTATAAATATGGTATTTGGCCCATAGGATTCACTTAAATAAAACCTATTCTTGAAAATGGGCGAATGGATTCACTTAAATAAAACCTATTCTTGAAAATGGGCGAATGGAAGTTTGTAACTCCTAATTTCAAGGGCTAAATTTACCTTTTTTACCCTCTCCCTTAAAATAAGGTGGGCTATTTGAGGTGATTTGTAAAAATGTACTATGATACAAAATATTCGCCCACTAAAAATTTCAAACCCCTTAATTTCGCCAAAGGGCGAACATTCGCCCCTAAAATCACCCCTAGAACCAGCGTATAGATCTGCAAATGCTAACTTAAAACTTAATAGTTATTCCAGACTTCACCCATACCTAGATCATAACATTTACAGAATAAAACATGTGTCATTATTCAAATCTAGACTATCCATGATCAAACCACATAATGATAATTCATTCCAGGCCTTATGATCCTGATCCATCATCCAACATCAACCACTTAGGCACATCCTTAGCTCAGATCAAGCTAAGGATGAGAAACCCATAACCTACATATTTGATCTAACACTTCATAAGATATTAAATACTTTCACACCTCTAGCCCTTTGATCTTCTCCTCCTTATATACTTAGATTCTTTGTCAATACCTTGGACCAAAACCACTTAGTACCCATGGTATTCTTGGGTGAGATGAAATAGTCGTTACTTTGCTCAATATTGTGGGCTAATAACATGGTATTGACCCTTGGTATTCCTTGCTTTTGAATTTCCTTGTTTTTCCAACTTGTACGCGCATTGCTACTTATGAGAGTGCATGTATACGTATACGCTCTTTTTTCAATGGACACATGTGTATATGCCACTTTGACAAAGTGAACCAACATATACTTCTTAAACCACTCTCTTTCTTCAATATCTGGAGTTTGGTTTATAATCCTTTGTTGTTAACCTATTGCACTATGAACTGTTATTTATGTGTGTTTAAATCAAGGACAACACCTGTATCATAATGCCAACAATCTCCCCCTTTGGATTTGATGGAAACCACAACACCAAGATACTCTCCCCCTTTGACATACAGACCAAAGGGCGAAACAAGATATTCTCCCTCTTTGATATTCATTATGTTGTCCATGCTCCCCCTGAGTACATGCAGAGTCTACAAAGATATTTTTCAAAAGAATAACATGGCTCTATAATTCAACTAAGTGAGTATGAATTCCCTAAGACCAATGAATCATACATACATCAGTCACCCAACCAAGTGGGGATACACAAAAGTTCACTCATCCACCCAACCAAGTGGGGATATACCAAATGTTTATACATGAGTGAAATATGAATTATTACATCGTCATTCACATGCATAGTGGGGTTAAAAATTAGGTCTTTACATGACCTTTACATCAAATCATATACATGACATTTATAACAAGGACCAATGATCTAAAAAAGACCATGATAGTCGTCAACAACTATCATACACCATATATGATTTGTCCCACAAGCATCTGTCAGAATCATCAAGATCAACAACATGTATATGTCCATCATCAAAAGAGTCATCTGAATCAAGCAACATAAGTATCATCATGTATAATGCAAACAATGCATTATTATTAGCATATGCTCCCCCTGAACCTGTGCCATCTGTCCATTGTCATATCTGATCATTTGTCAGTAAGAATCATCAAGGCATTATCGTCAACTAGTTATTCATAAAGTTATTAACAACTTATGAGGACCAAAAAAAATTCTACATATCACTGGCAGACTGTAATCATCATCATTCAGAACAAAAAAGATAATTGATAATTGACTGAACCATATCAGACCCCTTTTCTTGATTCTATCCCACTACTTATTCTTCAAACTAACATATATGTGGCTATGCAGCTTCGAACTCGCGTATATATGCAACTTGTCTTCACTATAATTGCGTATGTGATTTAGAACACTTAAGTTTCACACTTTCAGATCCCCCTGAGTCTGTTATGCCTGTATATTGTGCTATGCCACATCTTTCTAGTTGTACTTCCTTCTTCTTCCATACCTTGGTGTGTGATGATGTTTTCTCCTTTGGGTATGTTGGCCGAATTTTTCTCCTGCATTATTTTGCTATATGCCAAAATTTTTACAAGCATAACATTTTATATGTTTCATATTCCCTCTATATAAGTCAATGGCTTTGTGACCAAACATATTGCAAGAAAAAAAATATCCCTTAAAGTACTTGGAAGCTAATGATCTTTTTGTGTGATGGTTATTATCATGAACCATTCTAATTCTACATCTGCCTGCAACATGTCCAAAATTATGACATACAAAACATTCAACATTATTCATTAGAGGAAATAACCTACTTCTATAAGATAAAATGCACGGTGTATGCAGAATGGAGATACCCTCAAGGGTCTTCCCAAGACCCTTGGTAGACTGTAAGATTATCTGCAGCCATCACAAAGTTACATGCATGTGCATAAAAATTAACTAAATATCAAAGCAAAACAGATGGATTACCTCAAGCCTTCATGTAGATTTGATGGAGAGCACAATGTAGCTAGGTGGAAATCCCCTAGTCTAGCTCCAGATCAATTCCTGCACATAGAAGAGACAAGCATAATCACAGCATACAACCTTGATAACTAATACATGAGTACATAAAAGACATCTAGTTACACATAACTGAGCTGCTCATGCTAAAAGGTATTGGACAAATAAATAAATGAGTGATAGTACCAACACCACAGAGTAGATAGTACAACTGCAGTTCTATATTAATGCCAGAAGAGTGATTACAACCATATGCTACATCAACCTTCCCTTACCGCTCTAGCTTCTCTCTCTCTCTCTCCCTTCTTACCAACTTCTTATGCTTAGATTTGAGACTATGCTCAATAATCAAGTAAGCTATCCTTTCAAATGATCTGAACTCTATCACCATAGCCCTAGCTTTGCTTATGTAGCAATTGAGTTAGGGTTGACAAGTTCTTCCATGAGTTCCTTAGGGTAAAAGCAATGAAGTTTCCATTCTTTTCTGCTCTTTCCCATTTGCCTCCTTCATTAGGACTAGAAATCCCCCAAATAGATCGAACTTGAGATGTTTCCTTGCTTTTCTTGAGTAGATTTAGGAGTAAATATCTAGATATTTATGAGTCAATTCGCTCCTTTGACCTTTAGAACTTCATTAGGATCCACTAACATTGTTCCCAAACTAACAACTAGAGTTAGTAGGGTCACTAATGCACCCTTAGGCTTACAGAGAAGCTTTCTAAAGTAGGTTTTTAGTGTATAGTCAGTGTTAGTGTGGAAACAAGGAATGTGATCTTGGTCTTTGCTTCAGCTATCATTTCTTTCCCCTCTAAGCTGATGAGGGGGTCATTTTGCTGTATAACATATGCCCCCTAAAGTGTGAGATTAGAGGCGAGGATGGCCGAAATACTTTATTTAACCATAATTTTCCTTCTTCGACAAAAAGAGAGAGAATAAGAGCTTTGGGTGGTATGGGAAACCTAATACAACACATATATATATAAAACTACTATAGTCATATCCTGAGTCAGGCATTCCCATGCTCAGTAGCTTTGTCAGAGTGATTTTCTAATAAGACATATATGATGATGTTGGCCACCAATAAGCACAATGCGGATCTGGTGTCATAATAGGATCATTCTGTTGAGCTGTCTCTAAAAAAACAATATCCGCAACTTGGGAGAGGAATCAAGGCTGATTGATGTAAGCCTTTGCCCAAGGTCTTGACTTCCACTTCACCGAACAACATAGATAGATACATGTGAATAGATGAGTTGATGACAAACATGCACAAAATCATCTGATTACTAGTCAATAATGGAGACCGTTAATAGAACCGAGGAAGGTCACCAATAATGGTGATGGTCTCTAAGATGCACAGTACAATCTAACAAGTGTGAAAGATGTTTTTGTCATTAAACACCCGTAAAACTGCTTAACCAGGAGCTAAGAATGAGAACCCCTGATCAAACACAAGGTGACCTACCACTAATGTCTACAAGTACCGAGGCACTGAATGTGTTTTTGGGTTGTCTTCCTAGATAGAGTGTTGAAGTCGATATGAAGATACCTATTGAAAGGTAGGAAATAATGTGTCCTGGATCAATCGACACGAAACAGGACAAGAATGATTTATTTTTTGAGGGATATTTTAGCATTGGGTCTAAACAATAGAGGGCATGACGAAAGGATATGTTTGATGGGTTGATGGAGGAAACAAAAGGTTAACCCTTGAACAATAGAAGGCACGACAACTGTTTAACCATGTAGCACTAGACTCATGAACACCAAAGAGTGTTAGGATATAGAGATGCAAGAACATCGAGGTATTGAGGCTAAAATCATAGGATGGTAAGAGTCATATTGAGAGGCCATCACAAGGAAGGTTTACCTGAGGGAGAACCATGTTAAAGGGAACGACTGCTGCCAAACCATGCTTTCTAATATTGAATGCAGTTGTATTGTCTACTTTCCCCGTCTGATTAGTTTAGTGAGTCCAGATGGGTAAACTCGTCGATCTTTTCATTTTTTAAGAGTCTGAAAAGGACCGTGAAAATAGTGACTCTATGCCCTATCTGATTATTTTAATGAGTCCAAACAGGCAAACTCATCAATCTTTTCATGTTTTGTGAGTCTAAAAAGGATAGTAAAAAGAGCGACTCTATATCTTGTCTGTTTAATTTAATGAGTCCGTACGAGACAACAAGGTGGTCTTTTCATATTTAGAGAGTCTGAAAAGATCGTAAAGAATGACTCCATGGTGGTCCCTTTGTCATAGTTGTTAACTGAGTGTGACAAAATTATTTAGCATACCCATATCGGTTGCTTTTCCGTGGGTTAATCTATTGAATCTGGATAAAGGGAAACCTTTGTTCAATAGATTTTGACCTCATTTTGTTATGAGTATGAGGAGATGGACTGAACTCGTTTTTCATTGTGAATTTTTAATGAGTCACATGATGACAAACTCAATACCTTCATCAAATTTTAACGAGTCAAATGAAGAAAACTCAAGGTATCTTTCTCAGTTTATTGAGCAAGGAAAACGAGGTAAAAGAACTGCTCATTCCTTCGTCGTAGATTTAACGAGCTCGAAGAAGGGGAAAACTTAGGGATTTTTCAATTTAAGAGTGAGAAATGGTCCCAAAAAAGCAAGTTCTCTTGTTGGTGCTATAGATTTTTAATGAGCCTAGTTGACAAAAGCTCGGGATTTTTCAGATTAACGAGCGAGAAAAAAGCACCTAAACGGAATGCTCTAATGGTCTTTTTCAGTTTAATGAGCTAGAAAAAGAGCGAAAAAGAGTTTCTCAGACTCTTGTCATATGTGTTTAACGAGCCCAAATATGACAAACTCGAGGTTTAGTTTTTTAGAGCGAGAAAATATCCCATAAAAGAAAAACGCTCCTTGAGAATTGCATGCATCTTTTCCTGCTTTTCATTCCTGAAGGTACTTTCATCAAAAGTGGAAAAGGTATAAAAAGCAGCAATTCCTATCCATATGGGATCATGCATGATAAAAATCATGGGGAATGGACTACTTTCCCCTTCATGATTTCAAAAATTCATGTCTCCAAAAATAAATATAAGGAAGTGTCTTGAGCTTTCACATTCACCATTTTCACTATTTAAGAATTGTGAGAGAATTTTGGAGCTAAAGAGGAGCAGGTTTTCTGTGGACCATTGCAAGAGATCCGGGCGATCATTCAACATGCCATCAGTTGCAGGTAGAGGGTATAACCTTGCTCTATGAATTTCTTAACCTTTCTTGACAGTTTCAGGGATGGACATTTGCAGATCTGAGGTGCCCTAAAGAAGTGTATGCACATTAACGCCCTCCCAATGGCCTATAGGGAGTGTTAAACACCCTGTACAACCTACTAGAGGGTGTTAATCCTCCCTGTGTACTACTGGGGGAGCATTAGAGCTTAAGGGCATAGTTTAAAACCACATGAAAGGATTCCTGATGTTACTTTTCTTCATTTTGATTGTTTTGAGGGTTATTTTGCGCAGGTTTCAGGCTATAATGACTAGTCTATGGAGAGAACAGGCCCATGATCGCCAGGAATTGTTGATGCAAAACGATCCAGCATGTATACTTGCATTGCGCCAGTACGGTTTACTGAAGTATGAAAAGATGGAGTTGATGAAAGGGTAGGAGGATCTATTGAGATGGATTATCCAATGCTGGGATGAACACAAGCAAGTGTTCATGATTGCAGATCAGGAGTTAGCTATTGACCGTGATAACATATACTTTTTAACTGGTCTGTCGTGCCATGGGGTACATGAAAACCTCACCAGGGTAGGCTATATCCACAATCTACCCTAGGGCTGGTGCAATCCTACTGCATCCCTAAGAGCAGACTAGTCAACAAGAGACTCCTGATAGAGAGGATAAGGTCCAGGCCTATGAGGGCAATTTTATGATTGATTATGCAGTTAGTAGGGTCAAAGAGTCCTCACATTGCAAAAAAGGCTTAAATGTTGCTTGTAGTTGAATGTGTCCAGCCACAGATGTTCAATTGGTGTGAAGTGGTGCTTCGCCAGTTGAAGGCAAAGTTAACGACATGCAAGACTCGTACCCAACATAGTTTTGGGTATGGTATTCTCATGGTTTCATTCATTCTCGAGAGGGAACCTATTATGTGCCCAAGGATGAGCTTAGGTCCCTTTGATTCGAGGGAGCCGAGGTAGGGGCCATGATCATCACTCGATCCTTGCACAAGAGGAGGATCGATCTGGCATTTCTTCGAGGAATATTTATTCCAGTGGCTTCGTGGCCAAATTCTGATGATTGATGACTATGCTTATGAGGGCATGGACTTCACCAGCGACCCTGTTTTGATGCTGCCACCAAGGACCAATTGGGATCCTCAAGGTGAGAATGATTTTTGAAAGTACCTCAATTATTTTTTATCTTTTGAATGTTTATGTAATGTTTTTTATAGGAAAAATAAGTACTGACATGAAGCTTTATGCTTAACATAGATGTGGCGCCATTACGACTTGTAGGCGAATCCCACCATATGTGAAAAGGATGCCAACTACCTACTGGGGTAGGGGAGGTGTGATGCCGACAATCTTCGCGAGGTTCTGAGGAACCTGGAGGGCTTGAGAATGGGTGTCCCCCCACTTCCTATGAGGGATATTCCCGCTTATATGCAATGGCACATAGTCGGTGTACCTGAGCGGTTTCTGGTTCCTCTTCGAAGGATAGCTAGAGTGGTTTTCGCATTTCAGGAGCAATAGGCTCTTTTTAGCAGGTGCTTTGGCGTAGCTAATGGGTGTTTGTGGCTGGGCTTAGTAGCCGTTTTGTACTTAAAACATCGAATTTTTGGAATATTTTGATGTAAAAGACTAGATTTTGATCTCTCTCTCTCTCTCTCTCTCTCTGCTCTCTCTCTCTCTCTCCTCCTCCTCTCTCTCTCTCTTATATATATAATATACAGACATTGTATATATTGATGGCGTAAATGTTTTTTAAATTTTTGTGTAAAATTTTTAACTCAGTAAATTTTTACTTTTCATGCATGCTTCTATAGTGAATGAGACAGATGCCAATCTAATACATAGTTAGCTAATGAATCAACAACCGCATTAAATTCTCTAGGAATGTGTTCATATGTGATTATTTAAAATTGGTGTTCTAGGAGTCGTACCCTTAAATAATGATGTAACAAGGTTGGATTACGAATGTGATAACGATTTTTCAATTGCATAACAACTAGCTGGGAGTCTAACATGACCACCAGATTGGAGATGTCCCCTGATGTTGCTTTCGTGAGAAGTGAAATTATGGACATGTACTCAGCAATATTGTTGGTGGCGGTAACAAGAAGGACTCCTCTCGAAAAAAATAGTTCCGACTCAAGGGTGTAGATGACTCAAGCAACTGATGCAATGTATTGTGTGTGACAACTGGTACCATCTGTGTATCTTAAGTATGCTAAGGATAACAAAGACATCTACATTGTGCGAAGGATGTATGAGACAAATACTCCAATAAATATCAAAACAATCCAATTACACCAAAAAGGGAAGAAAAACTTATGAATACATAAAATTACAAAGCACATGCATAGTGCAATACTAGGCATAATACTTTTTCAGATAGAGCCCATTTTTGGGCTCGGCAAGCATGACTCCTTCGCAGTACTGAAATTCATATGCCCCTTTTGAGAGGACTTTCTTAATGACATAGAGACCTAGCCATAAGGGTTGAAGTGTTCCTGCCCCCAAGAGGTCATGTTTTTTATCATAAAGCAAAACAAGATCTCCCTCTCGGTAACAACGAGGCTTGTCTTTTTGTCATATTGAGTTTTTACCCAATGCTTGTCAGCCTCGAGTGCCAATTCAATATCTCGATGGGTTTCATCCAGTTGATTAAGGTATAGTAAGCGTTATTCTTTTGCAATAGTTTCGGGCGGGATTTCAATGACTATTTGCAGGGAAGAGATTTGACACTTAATGGGTAAAACTGCTTCCAAGCCATAAGCGAGTTGGAAGAGTGTAAAGCCTATGGTAGTTTTTACTAAAGTTTGGTATGCCCATAGCGCCAAATATAATATTTGGTGCCAATTGGTTTTATGATTTCCTACCAACCTACAGATCATGGTTTTTAAGATGCCATTGACGGCTTCTACTTGACCATTAGCTTGGGGGTAGTAGGAGTATGATTGATCCTGACAAAAAGCAAGCAATGATGTTAAATCAGACATCATATGGTTCTGGAAATGAGATCCGTGGTTTGTAATGATCGTATAGGGTACACCAAAACAACAAATAACATTATTGAATAGGAACAATGTTGCGGTTTCTCCGTAGGCTCTATAGGTGGGAAAGTCTTCGACCCATTTCATGAAATAGTCCACAGTTATTATGATATAGTTGTGTCTAGTAGAGGAAACAGGATTGCAAGTTACGAAGTTTATCCCCCATTTGGCGAAGGGGTAATGGAGATTACCGAGTGCAGTAGGACTGGAGGAGCGTGCATTTTATTGGTGAATACTTGACATTGGTGGCATTTTCAGATGCCTTGACATAATCTTTGAACAAGGTTGGCCAATAATAGCCTGAGTACAAGATTTTGTATGTAGTAGATATGCCAGAAAGATGAACACCACATGCCCCCGCATGGCAGTCATTTAAAACATGTTCCACCTCTTCATGAGTGAGGCAACATCGAAGAAATTTATTTGAACCATGCCAATATAACGTATCATTAATCACTATATAGTGTCGCGCTTGGTGGCGAATGCGATAATGGTTGCCTGTCGATAGTTTGGGGTGGAACCGTTGTGCTCGGAGGTGGACAAGAATGTCACCGTACCAAGGGTCAGTGGTGTCGATGAGATAGACAGCCTCATTCGAAAGAGGATCATGGGCTATCTTGTTAGGATCGATAATGGGAAGGTCTGACAAAAGTTCGGTGAACACTAAGGAGTTCTTCACCTTGGCAGTTGTGAAAGCTAGATCAAATTGTTTGAGGATCACGATCCATTTTGAATATTTTCCTCCAATTACTTGACGAGACAAAATATGTCTCATGCGATTCTCTAAGGCAATGAAAGTAGTCTGTCGCAGCAAGATGTAGTGTCAGAATCGGCTGACAGCAAAGACAACTGTCAATGATAGTTTTTCCACATGTGAATATCTGAGTTTGGGACCAACCAGGCCTTTTGATAGATAATAGATGACATGTTCACTCTGGTCATCATGAGTCTGAACCAACACCATTTCGAGAGAGGATGGTGAGGTTGTTAGGTATAGAAGAAAGTGGGGACCATAGTCAGGAGCGCTAAGGAGTGGGCCTAATATAAGCACGTTTTTCAAGGCATCAAATGATTGTTGAGCTTGATCATCACATAGATACAACACTCTGTTCTTAAATAGGTGCATAAATCCTTTGGTCAACTCGGCATAATTTATGATGAACCATCGTAAAAAGTTTGCTTTACCTTGAAAATCTTGGAGCCATAGAATGGATTGTGGTTCATGAAATTGAGTAATTGCCTTTACCTTATCAAGATCAACCGTAATCCTATACTTGGAGACAATGAATCCAAGTAACCATCCAGACTCGACAAAGAAAATGTATTTATGCGGATTCAAGCAGATGTTGTAAAACCCACACCTTAGAAATATTTCTCTTAAATGGTTTGGGTGTTGCGTTCGTTGCTTTGAATGGGTTGGAAGGTCATCCAAGTAAGCTTGAAAGATATGCCTGATATCGTGAAATGCATAGTCCATGGCTCTTTGAAAATTTGCTCCAGCATTCTTTAAACCGAATGGGAGTTTGTGATAGGCAAAGATGCCCCATGGGTAGACGAAGGCAGTTTTATGTTGGTCTTTGGGTTTTATAGCAATCTGGTTCTAACCTAAGAATCCATCCATGAATGAAAATGATTCATAACTGGCCCAATCATCAATGATTTGAGCGATAAAAAGTGTCGGATAATTATCCTTAGGACACGTGGCATTCAAGTCTCGATAGTTGCACATACACAGATGGTTCCTTGTTTTTTATCAACAGGAACCAGATTGGAAACCCATTATGTTAAAGAAATAGGATAGATGAAACTAACATGTAACAATTTTTCTACTTCGTTTTGTATGGCTACTGATTTACAGGGATGGACCAATTGAAGCCTTTGATGGAAAGGTTTAGCATTGTCGTAAAGCTTGATCTCATGCTCAACAATAGACGAATCTATTATGGGCATTTCCTCATAATACCAGGAGAATACATTGCATAATTCCTTAAAAACGTAGGTGAAGCTTGCAATTTCCTCAGGATTGCAATCTACTCCAATCTAGATGTTTTCCACGATGCTTGTCTTGACAAAAATATCAATGAGCAATGTCTTTGAAATATTGCCCATGTTTCCATCTACCTCCAAAGTTTGGATGGTCGTATAGGGTGAGGAAACGATTTCTGGTATGTTAGGGGATAGGATTTGAAGAGGCATTGTGTCCGAATTAGATATCGAAACACGATGGTGCGAATCCTCCCAAGGTCGCTCTTCTAAACTCATGATTTCTTGAATAGCTTCGTCCATAGGTAGGAATTGATTGAGTGGATCGATAGAAGGAGCGTTTATGGGAGGGGAAATCGTACCGTTGGCCGTAGCCAAAGTGACAGGAGATGCAGATGCAGATTGAATGGCTTGGTAGGCCAATTCAGCTGGTGACAATGACATTTGTTCTTTGTATCTGTAAATGTTTAAAGGAGCCGGTAGGATCCATGGTTCGATTTGGTCATGAGGAATAGATGAAAGCATATTGACCATCTGTGAAACCTTGGGTGGCTGAAGAGGGAAAAAACCCATGAGGGAAGAAGCCTTTAGTATATCGGTGCCAATACTGACATAAGAGTCATGTACACCACATAATAAGGATATGAAGCTGCTTAGCAACGAGGAATAATCAGGGGTGCACAAAGACAGCTAGTCCACTGTAACTACCTTTCCATCCAATGGAAATAGGATGATGTAAAATATAGTAGATATGATGGTTGTCATGGCATATGTCCAATTGTGACTGAGGAAGAGATTATAGTTGAGTTTTTTATCTACGACTTCTATGTCCACTATTACTGTTTTCCCATAAAAAGTGATGGGGTAGCTACCTAGGTAACCTTTTCGGATGAAAGTGTGGCTGTCGAAAGCTTTAAGGGAATTTGATGGTGGGGATAGGGTTGGAGAACCCAGAGTGAGCCAACATGAAGCTGACTTGACGTAAGCAGAAGCATCTTCATCGATGATAGTTTTGTGTATATCTTTACCTTTGGAAAAAACTTGCACTTGAAATGCAAGCTGGTGGGAAAGGGGAGGTTTACACTACTCCATGTTGAAAATTGCAAGCATGGAGTCCTATGGGTCGATGCCACCAATAGCCGAAAGCAAAGCTTTCCTTTGTGCTGAGCATGTTTTTAATACTTTGAGCACTGACATAGCCAACGGTGCTTGCACCAAGTCTTCTACAATGCTGTAGTTTTCGGTGGCACGTGTAGATGTATTGTGCGTTGTGCGTCGAAGTGCCCCTTTATGGGGGCGAATTACAAGGTCAGCAACCAACAGTTTGATATGAAAATCATTGGGCAGTGGTGGGTTTTGACTTGAGGAAGGCTCCTCTGCATGAGTGAAAGGATTTCCATAGGATTTGGCTCTTGTTTCAAAGGTGTAAATGGTAGAATATCCTTCATCAATTGAAGGATGTTATGAACCACCGTTGCCCCCTTCCAGGGGTTGGGGTTGGTTTACAATAAGGTTTTGCTGCTGCTGAGCAAGGAAAGGATTATTAAGGACAGCGGGGCACCTACTAGTATCCTTTTTAGCAATATATTCTATGCATTCCTGAAGACGCGGACAACGATAGGTCATGTGTTCTTCAATGTAGATTTTGCAAGTGAATCTAGCAGGTTTATCCTTTCCATCATTAGGAGGCACAACGACCTTCTAATTTGGGTTTTGCTACTTTGTTGACTGATCCTCAGAAGGAGTGGTCTTTTTCTTATTCTTTTTGTTCTGACCACTGGCGTTTTGTGTAGACTTCACAGAGTTTATCACAGTGGTAGGAAGAGTAGTTGATTTGGTAGAGGTATCCACTGACATCTAGGCAATGTGATCACTAAGTTGTTTTACATTAGCCCCAGAGGTTGCACCAATAATCCCGTCCGTGTGCGCTCTGAGGTGTTGAGTAGCAGAAACATTGGAGTTACGAGGGGCATTGGCGATTATTTCATAAAGAGTGCCAGACTGTGAATATATCAGATCTAAGTGCTGGGCACGACTTATGGATTGGTCCTCTATGACCGCACCACCTAAAGCGACATCTTTAGTGATTTGCGGGAGTAAGGACTTGCAGAACCAGTCCGCTAAGAGATAGTCTGGGAGGGGAGCTTTGACTAACCTCCACCTACATCTCCATTCATGTATATGCCCAAAGATGTGGGTGACGGTATCCTGACGTAATGAAGTGAGGAGCTTTATCCTAGTCTCATAGGGGATGGGTAGCTGGAAGTGATTTAAAAATTCCATCGCTAGAGCATCGAAGGTATTTATTGACGCACGTGGTAACTCAATGTACCACTTAGCTGCATTTCCAGTGAAGGTGTGGGGAAAAATATGTAACCAGACACTATCGTCCACCATGGAGTTGGAAATACACCAAAAATGTTAGGTGGTGATATGGGTGCCCAGATCCTCCCCTTGTTACCCTTCGACCTTGGGGATGTCATTGGTATTTTATGTAGGAGTTGGTAGCCAAAGTAAGTTATGATAGATGGGGTCATTGTATAAGTCAGGGATATCCAACGTTCCAAGAAAGGCAGAGTGTTGGTGCCCCCGACTCGGACCAAGGTGATGACATATGACATGAGGATCCTTGCAGTCCTCCCATTCTTTGAATCCCAATATTATACATAGGCTATGTGGTATACTAGTTGCCTTGGGGTATAGCATTGTAGTGTGGATTTCCATGGGGAATGTGATGTTGGGGTATAGAATTGCCCCCAGGATAAGCATTGCCCCCTTGACTCATTTGAATTTGTGAGTAGGGTGCCCCCATGGATTGGTTGGGACCTCCTTGAGGATTCCCATCGGCCACAAAACTAACTATATGTCCTTGATTGACATAAGGAATGCTCATGTCAATCAATGACTGATCATGCATGCCTGAGAATGGAGGGGGAACTGTTATGTTCCTGACCAGTATATGCATATTGGGAATGCCCCCATATACTTGAATTTGGGGGTTTGAACTGTAAAATGGTTTCTGACCATGTTGTTGGTGGACAGGAACAACACTAATAGTGGTATATTGAGCATTATGGTGAGTGTTGTATGTAGCACTTCTCGAAGGTATACAGTTTGACACTAAAGGGGTGGAACCTAGCATCGGTTGGGTTCCACTCGTGGAGGGTGTCATGTGAGTGTTTGTACCTGGGAAAAATGGGATAGCGATGTTCATCATCAATGCTGTGGTGGTGACTATCGACCGGGAAGTGGTGGAGGACCAAAAGTGTCCACAAAGTTCCATGACCCATTAGTTGTCAACGAGATGGATAGAAATCTTCCAACTAAAGAGAAACATAGTACAGGTGCCACAGGAACTAAGAGTGGCCCCGACGGATTTAAGAGCAAAGGGTTAAAGGGAGGAAGAAATCCTTTGATAATGAAATCCTCCGAAAAAATGGAATCGTCAGTTGTCCAAATAGATACTGTGTGAGATCTAGGAGACTGATTCCCCAAAGATGGGGAATCTAGTTCACTAGAGCTCGACGGATCTTCCACAATGAGTGGAGGAAGTCCTAACAATCGTCTAGATTGACAACGAGGGCCGGATGTAGCCATAGTGACCGTTAATTTATATCAATAAATTTTATCATGATATTTATTAAAGTCTCAATGATAGCACATGGGTACCCAAAAAATATAAAAAATACACTAAGTTGATCAATAAACAAACAGAGGGAAATGACCTTGTCTAATAAGCACCAATCGTTGGAGATGAAACCTAGTATCACAATGAATAACGGAGAGGGTTGACCAAATGTAGACTTACAGTTACTCTAGAGCTTCACCTGAACCTCATATTGAGGGGTCACGTACTCTCATGAAGATGAGTACCCTCCCAAAAAATGAAGACATAGTAGGTCTGTCTGTGTTAGGTACCAGGGCAACCTGCCCTAGTCACCTTGTGTAAGTCCCTAAAAGCTTGGCCACTAAGGATACCTCAGATGATAGACACTATTGTGGGGGACATAGTCTTAGACATTACGCTGTGTGGGCAGGATACCTATGTCCCCAAATCAACTCCGAAATACCTAAAGGGATCCCCAATACACAGAATACCCAAAGGAGTTGTAAGTGAAGGTGGGCTACCTTCACTTACAGTTTGATGTTGTCTCGTATTTAGCTTGACTTTGACTGGATTGGTCCAGGTAGTATGAGTGTAGAAGGCATATTCTCACTTTTAATGACACTAGTTTTGGTTTCCGATCTTGGGCAGTTTACTCACACTGCCTATCCCAACATCCTAGCTTGAACTAATGTTTGTTTGCTCAATAAAGATTTATTGATTGATTTTAGGTAGATTTTATGTGTACCTTTTTAGTGTCTTTAGTAAGGGTGTTGATGTATGAAATGTGATGGGACTCTGACTCAAAACTCATGCATAAGACAATGCTTAAAAAATATTCAATTCGATGAAAACAAGTTGAGTTCTACAGGTGAGAGTCTTTCACATATTCATATTTGTTCCATGAATCCTAGTCATTATAACACATACATAACCAATAGAAATCTTTCCAATGCTTTCCTAACAACTATTTGAAACCAAAATAAAGCAGCTTTTAACCAGCTAAGAAGAAGAAAGAATAAAAAATGTCGATCTTTCCTTCATAAAAAATGTTTTAAGAAAGAAAGAAAAAATTCTTTCCTAAAAAGAAAATTCTTTGAAGGCACCGATCTTGCTAACAAAATGTAGTTGCAGATCCCTTTTAGTCCATGAGCAGGGTTCCCATCCCTTTGAGTTTGTAGACACAACTATATGTCAAGATTTGGGGGACTAACACTCTGTAGCAGTGGCCATAGAGAGTTACTGGGTCCACTAATGCTCTGTGTGTGCAGACACAGAGCTTTATAAAGCACTTTGTAGTCTCCTAACCTATGTTAGTGTCAGAAAATAGCTCAAAACAAGGCTTTAAGGATCCGATTCAAGGATGAATATATGAAGGTAGAATGCCACAAGGTTTTGGTGGGTCAGAAAGGGAATGCAAAAGTATAGGGAGGTCTTAGAAGGAGGAAACTGAGAACTATCCGGGTAAACCGTGAAATAGATGTATAGTCCCTAGTGGAGTTGCCAATTCTGCTAGAGGATAAAATGCACAATGTATGGAGAATGGATATACCCTCAAGGGTCTTCCTAGGACCATTGGAAAATTGTAAGATTATCTGTAGCCTTCACAAAATTACATGCATGTCCATAAACATTAACTAACTATCAAAGCAAAACAGATGGATTACATCAAGCCTTCGTGTAGGTTTGATGCAGAGCACAATGCAGCTAGGTGGAACTCCCCTTGGCTAGCTCCATATCAAGTCCTGCACATAGAAGAGATAAGCATAATCACAACATACAACCTTTATAACTAATACATGAATACATAAAAGACATCTAGTTACACATAACTAAGCTACTCATACTAAAAGGTATTGGACAAACAAATAAATGAATGATAGTACCAACACCACGGAGTAGACACTACAACTGCAGTTCTATATTAATGTCAAAAGAGTGATTACAACCATCTTTTGCATCAACCTTTCCTTACCCCTCCAGCTTCTCTCTCTCTCTCCCTTCTTACCAACTTCTTATGCTTAGATTTGAGACTATGCTCAACAATCAGGTAAGCTATCTTTTCAAATGATCTGACCTCTATCACCATAGCCTTAAATTTTCTTATGTAGCAATTGAGTTAGTGTTTCCAAGTTCCTTCATGAGTTCCTTAGGTTAAAAGCAATGAATTTCCCATGCTTTTCTGCCCTTTCCCCTTTGCTTCCTTCATTAGGAGTAGGAATCCCCCAAATAGATCGAACATGAGATGTTTCCTTACTTTTCTTGACTAGATTTAGGAGCAAATATCTAGATATTTATGAGTCAATTCACTCCTTTGACCTTTAGAACTTCATTAGGATCCACTAACGATGTTCCCAACCTAACAACTAGAGTTAGTAGGGTCACTAACGCACCCTTAGGCTTATAGAGAAGCTTTATAAAGTAGGTTTTCAGTGTATAGCCAACATTAGTGTGGAAACAAGGCATGTGATCTTGGTCTTTGCTTCAACGATCATGTCTTTCCCCTCTGAGCTGATGAGGGGGTCATTTTGCTATATAAGACGAGCTATCACTTCCATAGTTAGGAGTAAATGATTTTCTTTGAAGAATTTCTTTCCTTGGTCGTTGACCTCTTATCTGCTTGTTGATCATTTCAGAATTTACATTATAGTTCCTTGCCTCATCTTGTGAGCTAGATTCACCTTCAATAGTTTCATGAAAACTAATAATACTTTTGATGTTAGGAGACCTTTGACTACTAATTATATTATCCAAAATATTATTACTATCTTGAAATCGTAACATTTTATCCTTTTCTTCTAATTACCTTTTAAAATATTTACTTCAATCTGATATTGCTCTTCCTTTTCCTAATATTGCTTCTTCATGGTTTCTTCAGCCTTTCTTCCTTCTTCCACTTGTTACCTTAATTTGAGAATGTTATTTTCTTGTTCTTCATCTTCTTGAGGTAGTTATTCATTCTACTTATTTGAATTTTCAAGATCTTCTTTTAGAGAGAGGATCTTAGCTTCAAGACTTTTAGAGTAAGTGGATATATATTTAAGTCTCCTGATTGTTGTACTCTTTTCATTTACTTCATTTCTTAATGATGTCACTTCGTCCTACAGCTTTTGGCATTGATCCTCCTTTTCCTTATATTGCTTCCTTACCTTGTTTCCTTCCTCCAACTGAGCTTTTATTCTAGTAACTTCTTCTTTGAAGGAACACACCCTTTTGTTAAATAGATCTTGTTGATCTCTAACTTTATCAGTGAGCCTTTTAACTTCTCCCTCTATATTTCTTTCACTATTACTTTCAATATCTTCATCATTGCATGAATAAAGAAAAATATCACCAGAGGACCAAAAATTTGTAATTGACACTTCTTTTGCTTGTTCATCTTCAATTTGAGGTGATTTTGAATCTGAATACTTTCTTGCACCTCATAGCCAATTATCCCTCCTGTTGTCACTATTCCTTTGAGATGTCTTCCTCTTCTGAGGTGCTTTCTTCTTTAGCTTCTTTCCCATTGTTTCTATAGATCTCCTTCAAGCGATGAATCTTCTGCCAAAGGACCTTCTCTGATACCAATTGTTGGAAATAATACTTATAGGAGGTGGGGGGTGAATCAGTATTTATCAAATCAATAACTTTTTCTTTTCATACCCAAATTTACATACGCTACTTCAATGAAGGTAACTCGTGTTTACACGCAACTGTATTTAAGGAAACCAGTGTATATCCAGTCAACTTATGATTCAGTTAATTCATCATATGTTAATTTTTTATCAGTGCATTAGTACTTTATTAACCATATAACTAGTAACCATGTGTAGTAATAACATAATAAACCATCACATGTAAGCAACACACATGAACACCAAGATTTAAGGTGGAAACCTAATGCGAGAAAAAAACAACCTGTTTTTGTCATCTCTATCTTCTTTTGATATAAGAAGAACATGTTTACAATCTTATACTGGTGTAGACTCATACTAACGCAAGCACCCACCTGCAGAAGGCTACAACCTTCACTCGTTTTCCATCTACTACTGGAAGGGAGCTCCGACCCCCTAGCTCTTGAACTAGCCAATCCATTTACTAGTACGTAGGTGTCGGCCTATAGAAGGCTTCAACCTTCTTGTTTTCCAGCTGCTACTGGAAGGGAGATCCAACCCCTTGGTTCTTGTATTGTCCAATATGTTTACTAGTACGTCAGTGCTGACCTACATAAGGCTACAACCTTCTCTCTTACTCCAAGTGTTATAGCACCATTTACCGCCCTTGGTATTTGTGATGCTTGGTTTCTGGCCTAGGGCAACCCCTCCTTCCTGACTTAGTCCAAATATATTAAAAACAATGTTTTATTCCCTATATGCTACTTTTCCCTGAGATAAAAGCATGTACACGTGGTTTAGTCAATACCCAACCCACATATATGTGTTAAAACACTTAAAATATTAAATTTCCTTAATTATGGGCAGAGTTCATGGGTTTTACCTGTTGATTACCTCCTTTGCTCATGCTGGTTTGAGAAGGTCTCCATTGACTTCTTGCTGGCAGGTCTTGTCCTTATCAACGATAACATATTTCTCTAAGGGCAGGTCGAGAGCCACACCCTGGCCCTATTTTCATTATTGATAGGTCACCTTGTGCTCAACATCAATCAGTATCATGGGTCTCTTTGACTGAGTGGTTTCTCTTGTGTTCGACAACAGATTTCATTATAAACCATTTCGATTCGTGCAGTGCCTTGGTTTCCATTTGACCCTATTGGTGGATTCCTCGCCTCTGTGTCAGCTTTCATTACTGGTTAGTTCAAAGGGTTTCTATTGTGCATTAGCTACATCTTATGTACACCGAAAATGTGCTTCGATTGGGTTACTACATCTTTTTCATCTGATTCCTTCCACATTATTGACCTATGGGTAACACTCGTGCTAGATTGATGAAGGATGCCTTAATGCATTCCTTCTAGTGGATCTTTTCCTATCGACTATAACTCATTTGCTCTGGGACAAAGATCTAGAGTCCATTTGGTAGTTCCTTGGGGTTTGCAATCATCAGTGGTAGATAACTTCACTATCGACAGTGGGAAACCATCATTGTTCCCTCATTGACAGATTCTTCCAGGTGTTCGACTTTAATTCATTTATTCACACTTGTTAGATTGTATTGGGTACCTTGACTCTCATTTTCATTATTAGTGAGTAGTGTCGCGTTTGTTAACGGTATAAATCAATGACCGATAATCAAACGATTTCTCACATGGTCGACCTCACATCATTTATTCCCATTGTGTAGAAATGTACCGTAGTGGTCAATGAAGACCTCGAGTTGCATCAACATGTTTTGGTTCACTTGTTAGTTGCTCTTATTATTGGTAGTTGAAACCAACCACCTTATATGTTGCATTTCTTCATAACGACATCTTATATGACAGCGTCCGAGTTGTGATGTAGTATCATTTTATTCCATCATTTTCATTTCATACTATTGGGATCAGTTTTTGACATCAGTGATCTGCTTCATCCTTCAGCATCATTGATCATCTTCTTATATGTGATATTCAAACATGTACTTTTTTTATCACGATCAGATGATCCATTATGTACTCTCAGTTCTTTATACTTGTATACATATTGGATGCGCTTGTACTTGATATGAAGACATGCTTTACTTTCTCTGAGCATAGGTATGCCTGCCTCAGGTAGAATTTTCTTTCTGATCTCTTTTAATGGCTTGGCAGGCTAAATTCTAGTGAAGTCGTTCTTAGTCTCGACAAGATTCTTTCCATACACTTAATACATTTCAGCCATCATGTACCCCTTATTACCTCATATTAGGGGGCATATGTTATAACACCATTTACCATCCTTGGTATTTGTGATACTTTGTTTATGGCCTAGGGCAACCCCTCCTTCCGGACTTGGTCCAAATATATTAAAACCAATGTTTTATTCTTTGTACGTTGCTTTTCCCTTAGATAAAAGAGTGTACACGGGGGTTAGTCAATAACCAACCCATGTATATGTGTTAAAACACTTAAAATATTAAATTTCCTTAATTTTGGGTAGAGTTCATGGGTTTCACTTGTTGATTACCTCCTATGTCCCGTGGCCCAATTGTTTCCCAACTAAAAAACTAATTGGAAAAAGTATAAATAAACTTCTATGGGAAGGCCTAAAGGAGGAGAAGAGATAGAGTTATTATACTGAGATTATCCCTAACTGAGTCTAATGAATCCCTGTGCCTCATGCACTTCCCCAAGCTTCAAGAAACCTTTGTTTCCTTGATTATAGATATTCTCCCTCTTTCCTGAGATATGACGGTGTTGGTTATGGAAGAAGATTATTGAAGGTTGGGATAGGACGAATCCGGAGAACGGTTCCGCTTGGAGCCAGAAGAAGAAGACTCAAGTGAATTCTCTCCATGTTATTTATAGCTTGCCGCAATAAAAGAAATGTTGTCTTGTTTCCGAAATCAACTTTTTTTATGCATCAAATTATGTTGTAATTCATATATGAATGTTGTTTTGATGTATGATCAATCATTTTCTTATATGATATAAAGTCAAATTTCGTGAATATGCTTTACTTCTATAATGCTATTATGTTCCAATTGAATAATTTTTAGAGTTGAAGAATATCAGGGGTTGCAAAGGGTAAGAAACTTACAGGACCTACTCGAACAAAAGAAATCTAGGTATGGTCACTCTTACGTAGTTTTTTTATATAAGCATTTTCCCTGAGTTTTATGAGTGTTTCTTGTTGTATTTTTATTCTTCTCTGTTGGGGTTCTAATACAAAGCCATAGGGTACTTATTCCTGAAACACCAGGGACCTCGTTTCATAAATTTTCATACCGGATACTCCTGGAACACAACACCACAATCTGAAGGCCTTGTTTCATCCAATTTTCATACTTTACCCATCAACAACATTGAAGCTAAAAATCAATCACACTACAATATAACTAATCACTAAAAACCCATCATCACTGAAACAAATCACATTCAATCAATTTGAAGATTTAGAACATTGTCACAAAAACACAGTCACTAGAACACAGAGCAGAACCTATAACTCTACAACAACAACTAGAACCAACTACAAATTCAAACATCATATTTCATAATGTATATGCTACTTTGATGTGCCGAACCAGTTTGGATACGTGATTTTAACAAAGCAAACCAATGTATAGATCTGCAAATGCTAACTTAAAACTTCATAGTTATACCAGACTTCAACCATACCCAAATCATAACATTTACAAAATAAAACATATGTTAGTATTCAGATCTAGACAATCCATGATCAAACCACATAATGATAATTCATTTCAGGCCTTATGATCCCAAGCCATCATCCATCATCAACCACTTAGGTGCATCCTTAGTCGAGATCAATCAAAGCATCAAAAACCAATAACATACATATTTGATCTAACACTTCATAAGATATTCAATACTTGCACACCTCTAGCCCTTTTATCTTCTCCTCCTTATATACTTAGATCATTTGTCGATACCTTAGACCAAAACCACTTAGTACCCATGGTATTCTTGGGAGGGATCAAATATTCGTTACTCTGCTCAATATTGTGGGCTAATACCATGGTGTTGACCCCTGGTCTTCCTTGTTCTTTAATTTCCTTTTTTTCCAACCTATACGCGCTTTTCCTCTTGTGAGAGTGTGTGTATACGTATACACTCTTTTTGTTCTGTGGACCCACGTGTATATGCCACTTTGACAAAGTGAACCATGATATAATTTTTAAACCACTCTCTTTCTCCAATCTCTGGAGTCTGATCTGTAATCCTTTGCTATTAACCTATTGCACTGCGAACTATCATCTATGTGAGTTGCCATCAAGGACAACACTTGTATTATAGTTCCAACAAAGCAAAGGTGAGGTGTTTGAGATATTTCAAAAATTTCATGTTGCTATTGGAAGAAAGACTAAAAAACTATTGAAGTGTTTAAGGACAAGCAATGGTGGTAAATATTGTTCAATTGCATTTAATGATTATCACAATAGGTTTGGCATAAAGTATTAAAAGATTGTCCTTGGTACTCCTCAACATAATGATACTGAAAAAAGAATCAATCAAGATATCATGGAGAAGGTGAGAAGTATCATGTCCAACTTAGAATTGGAAAATCATTTTTTGGCAGAAATAGTAAGGGCGTCTAATTACCTCATAAATTGATCATCTACTATAGCCTTGGATGGTGGCATTAATCTAACTTGAATTTTTTTTTATGTGAGGCATTTATCCATATTCCCAAAGAGAATAGAACTATGTTAGATGATAAATCAATGAGGTGCATTTTTTTGGGATATGTGGATGGTGCGTTTCGGTACCATCTTTGGGATCAAGTTAAAAATAAAGTTATTGGTAGTAGGATGTTATATTTAATGAGTTAGAAATGTTTAAAAGCTATAAAGGTGATATAAAGGTAATGAAAATTGTTACAAGCTTACATATATCCCACCATTGCAATAATTTGGGCAAGAAATTAAAGCATGTGACAAAAACACAAGTGAAAAATAATGCATCAAAATGATAAAAAAATATGTGACACCTTTTCAAGAAGTCTAACCAAACATGACATCACCACAATTGGTTCGTAGGTCTATGAGTTTTGGTAAACCTTCACAAAGGTATCTACCCTCATATTATATTTTGATAATTGATGAAGGTGAAATTGAATGTTTTCGGGAAGCTTAGAAAGGGGAAAGTAGCGAAGCTTGTGAAGAAAGCAATGGAGGAAGAGATGACTCTCTCTTGAAAAAGAAAACTTGAGAATTAGTAAATCCTCAATAAGGAAGAAACACCTTACAATATTAAACATGAGGGTGAAGAGAAGAAAGAAAGGTTGGTAGTAAAAAGGTTTGGACAAAAAGAAGGTATTGACTTTACTGATTTTTTTTCTTTTGTTGTTAAGATGTCACCCATGAGAGTTATTCTTGGTCTTGATGCTACTTTAAATTTCGAATGTGAACAACTAGATGTCAAGACGACCTTCCTTCATAGATATTTGAAGGAGGAGATTTATATGGAACAACCAAGTGGATTCAAAGAAAAAGGTAAAGATATTTTAGTTTGCAAATTAAAAAAGAGCTTCTATGGCCTAAAATAGGCATCCCACCAATGGTATAAGAAATTTGATTCATTTATGATGGAATATCGTTTTAAAAATGTATAGGTTGGTCAATGTGTTTATATCAAGAGATATGAAGAAAGGTACATTATAATATTTTTATATGTTGATGATATGTTAATTGTTGGATATGATAAGGACATGATCGGTAGGTTGAACAAGGATTTGGGTAGCGGATTTGCATTAGAATATTTTGGTCTGGTACAACAAACACTGGGTATGCGAATCATATGTGAAAAAAATGCAAAAATATTGTCGCCATCAAAAGAAAAATATATTGAAAAGGTTTTGGACAGGTTCAATATGAAGGATGCCAAGCCACTTGGTACATCCCTTGCAGTTAACATCAAACTCAGCACAGACTTATGTCCATGTGATTATAAGGATAAAGTGGAAATGAGAAGACTAGTTATGCTTGAGTTGTTGATAGTGAGATGTATGCCATGGTATGTACCTAACCAAATATTGCACATTCAGTGGGAGTTGTAAGTATTTTTCTTACAAATACAGGAAAAGGACATTGGGAAGTGGTAAGCTAGATTTGCAAATATCTCAAGGGAACTAGTAATTATTATTTATTTTTTGGTAAGGATAATGGAAAAGGTTATATAAATTCAATTATTATTTATGTTTGAGTAAGAATAATGGCAATGGTTATACAAATGCAAATATGGATGGAGATATGGATAGTAGAAAGTCCTACTGGTTATTTATATACTTTTGGAGGTACAATAGTATCTTGGGTATCCACATTGCAGAAGATAGTAGCTCTTTCCACAACAAAGGCCGAATATATAGTTACAACAATAGCTTGTAAAGAGATTTTATGTATGCAGGCTTCCTAGAAGAGTTGGGAATAAATGAAAACAAATATGTGTTGCGTTGTGATAGTCATATAGCGTTATTCACTTAGCAAAAAAACAATATATTATTCTAAAACAAAGAATATTGATGTTACATATCATTGGATTTGTATGTGCTAGATGGTGGGTTACCACAGTCGGATGAAACAAACACAAAAGAAAGAGTTGGGAATAAAAGAAGACAAATATGTGTTGCAATGTGATAGGCGTAGCTTTATTCACTTAACAAAAACACAATATGCTGATTCCAAAACAAAGCATATTGATGTTACATATCTTTGGATTTGCCAAGTTCTAGATTGTGGGTTACTATAGTCAGACAAAATACACACAAAAGAAGGAGTTGGGAATAAAAAAAGACAAATATGTGTTGCAATGTGATAGTCATAGCTTTATTCACTTAGCAAAAACAAAATATATGATTCTAAAACAAAGCATATTGATGTTACATATTAATGATTTATGATTATAAAAAAAATCATATTGATGTTAGATATCATTGGATTTACCAAGTGCCAGATGGTGGGCTACTACAATTGGACAAAATACACAAAATAAACCAAGATGTAACAAAAAAAATAATGCACACAAAGGAAACCAACATGTTAACAAAAATATTGCCAATAGATAAGTAGGAGCTTTGTAGAACCTTGGCTCTTGTGATGCAAAAAAGTGATGAGAGATGGTTGGGAAAAGCTCAATGATTCTAAAAATAGTCATATTGATGTTACATATCATTAGATTTACCAAGTGCTAGATGGTTGGCTACGGACAAAATACACAAAATAAACCAACATGTAACAAAAAAACAAAATACACACAAAAGGAACCAATATGTTGACAAAAATATTGCCAACCAAGAGCTTTGTAGAACCTTGACTCTTGTGATACAAAAAAGTGATGAGAGATGGTTGGGAAAAGATCAATGGCTCTAATATTTGATCTAAGTGAGAAATGGTTAAGTGTGAGATGAAATATATTTAAACCGTGACTCTGAGACAAAAAAGTGATGAGAGATGGTTGGGAAAAGATCAATGGCTCTAATATTGTGTCTAAGTGAGAAATGATTAAGCGTGAGATGAAATATATTTAAGTATGAGCGACTGATGGTTAAGTATGAGTCCAAATATAGTTAAGCTTGAATGTATTCAATATTTCAATATTTAAGTGTGAGTTCAAAAGTTGAGTAAGAGCCTACATATTCTTAATTTTATTTTTTATTTTTTTGACTTATGGTGATGGTGAGTAAGAGTATCAATATTTTTAATTCTATTTTTGATTAATGGTTAAATATGAGTCCAAATATAGTTAAGTTTGAATGTAAATATTTAAGTATAAGTAGAAATATTGAAGTGTGAGTTCAAATATTGTTGAGTATAAATATTTTTAATTTTATTTTCTTTGAAATATTTATGTGTGGGTTCAAATATGGTGAGTAGAATAAATATTTTTAATATATGATAGTAAGAGTATAAATATTTTTAATTAATATCGTTGAGTAAAAATATAAATATTTTTAAATTTATTTTTCTTTGAATATTCTTAAAAAAAAATAAAAAATTATAGAATGTAATCGAAACTTCTCCACCTAATAATTCTCATTACGATTCTCCTTGGGTGTAAGGGTTCATAATTCTCCTTACTGTGTAAGAGAAGAGAAAATTATTCTATAAATAATACGTTCGTTCATAATTCTCCTTACTATTCTCCTTGGGTGTAAAGGAGGATTTTCCTCCCGTGTATTGAGCTACTGAACAATTGCGAATTGAGCTCACACGAGAAAGAACTTGTAATAATAGAGAATTGAGCTCACAAGAGAAAGAACTTGTAATTATTATTGATAAGTTATTATTGCCACTAATAAAAGAAAACTTGTAATTATTATTGATAAGTTATTATTGCCACTAATAAAAGAATTGCTATTTTTTCCTCCTTGGTTTTTCAATCTTCCCAATACATAGCTGAGTTTTCCACATAAATTGGTGGTGTTGTGATTCTCGGCCATTGTTTTATACCAACATCCCCTTCAATGCAGTTATGAGTTCTTACCGAGAGTCACCCTGCAACTCGAGCATTTCTTTCTTTATACTTATATTTTCGGACTGTAAAGATATTTTGACATGTTTCCATTTTCTGATGAAAGAATTTACTTAACGTGGCGGTTGATAATCAAAAAAGAGAAGCACGCGAAGTTGGATACTTACTGATATGCTAAAAGAGATGAATAAATCTCTTTTTGATATTCTAATAGAGGCTAATTCACCTCTTTGCCTCAAAGTATATATTGCATTTGCTCATAAAAGGAGAAGAAAACTGTTTTGATGGTGGCCATGAAATGAAACAAATTCAATGAATTTGCTCGTTTATTCAGTCCTTTATTACATAAAAGGGAACACATCTGGCTACGATATAAGTGGTGGGCATTAAATGAAATGACACTAGAGCTTATAGGTATATATAACCATAAGCTCCTCCAAAAAGAAAACCAAAATTTCATAGCAGATTAAGTGGCTCCTTGTTTATTCGGTTACATACATAACATAGACACAGCACCTATTTCGTCGCGCACTTAAACCCCACTGCGCGTCGTGAAATAGCCTGTCCACACACCATTAACACATGAATTAGATTCATCAATCAGTGTACCAAGGACTGGAAGTGTTACAGCGGCGAACATGGAAGACTAGATGATGGATTAACATGAATAACGAATAACATCGTGAATAAATGAAAGAATGTGATAGTCCACAGTATACTGACAGCAGCTTCCGAGACACACAGCTAGAGTAATTAACTACTGTGTTCATAATCAGTAGCCTTGCATATCGATTGATGGAAAGACTTACGAGAACGGCGTTGAACATCGCAGCGGCGGGGAGGCTGGCGGACGTTGCAGGTTTCTGGAAGGTATGCGGCTCTCTCCTCCGCCTCGGTGTCCATGAAGAGGTCCTCCCTGGTTGAATCATACGATTGCGATTGATCGAGTACTTGCTGTATGGCTCGGCATCGGCATTGTGGAGACATTCTTTACAATTCCTCGCAGCATCTCTGCGATGGTTGCTCTCTCCGGCGCTCCATGTAGTCCCGGCACTGAGACAGTCGCTCCGGATCGCAGGAGCGTCGTTGTTGTTGTAGGCCTTCTCCATACATAATGCCTTCACGTGCATCAACAGTTGGGGTGCCCCACTGAAGGAGGAGCAGAAGGGTTACGCATAGGCTCACCCATTTAAGAGCCAGTCTCGTAGTCGGAGGGGAGAAAACATCCATTGCTTTTCTTTCTTCGTTACACTGAAAGATTGATAGATATATGGTGCGGAAGTGTGAAGGTGGGAACTTGGAAGCCGAGGTGGACCCTAATGCTGTATTTATGGAAGCGTGGTGAAGGCTTCTCCTTGTACGAATATAAAAGTTGAGAACAACACAACACGAACACATGCAGCGCATGCCTCATCTCACACTCCACGTCCCAACTGAAGGCAGAGAAATATCGAACGCCTGCCTCCGTTTCCAATAGCCGCGTCTTTCATTTCAGGCCAGTAGATTAAAAAACAGAAGAATCTTCCAGGTGTGTAGAATCCCTGACAGTGTAAGGTACAGTAACAGTGATGCGACTTACAAACTACTATCGCAATTTCGAAAATTTAAATTCGGTCATGAGAAACTGCCTTAGCTTGATGGTGTGATTTTTCACGTTGAAATCAGTGGCTAACACCGGGAACCACCCCCCTACTTCGTGCACTTAATCATGAAAATTTCCAAGCAACCGAAGTGTCATTAACGATTGCATGTGAAAATGTTCGCTACCCAGCCTATTAGTCACTATGAAATTATATTGCAATATTACTTTTTCCAAATATTTTGATAAGTAGCGCTGGACTCGTACTAACCCTACGTACTGCCCGAAGAAAAGGTACATAAATAGTAAGTCAGAACAGACACGATCGGGTGTCACAATTTCCGAAATATAATGCTCGAGAGGAAGAAGTGTGATCACTCAATTGAAAGGCCGAAGTTCGAAAAGAAAACGAACGGGATTACCGACTTAAAAAGTTTA